>CM060962.1:85344411-85516911 GCA_030765045.1 Tenodera sinensis
ATTATTCCAAATTCAGAAATAAATGCTTAGTTAAATGCAAAAAATGGAAGCAATATTTAATTATTTCGTAGCGGTAACGGGCTGTTCTTGTGAAAAGAGGAATAAAACGGCGGTTTTCATTTGGACGTATGTAAACATGAAACAAGTGGTACTTGGAACACGTATAACGCTTGGGAAAAAAATTACAGGTTCTGTTTTATAGAACACTAAGTAAAGATAATTTTCAGGTTATACAAAATACTATGTAACTCGATTAGTTGAAGAGGACCCCACGCGAAATTTATTGTAATTTGAGATATATTTGATTTACTAAATTAATATCCAAAATACCGTTAAAATACATTTTTGAGAAAACTAAAAATTACTAAACCTTTTCCACGTAAACCTAACCCTGGCATCTTCACATATCGTGTGAGTGTAATAATAACTTTAGTATTTATAGCGTCACTATTTTTAAGTTATAGGCGCGTGTGCACTTCGCAGACTTACCCACGCGCACACACGCACGCACAGAAATCTGAAAAACTTTTTCTATGAATAAATGTTTTCAGTGTCCCTCAAACATAGTAATTCAGGTGAAATTTCGATATGGAAGCTTCTTAATAAGCAACAATATTTCCTCTATCTATTATATACCATAGATATAAAAGCTAGCGAATTTGACATGAGGTGGCGCCGTGCCCGAGGCGTTAGACCGTTCGCCTCTCACCAATGCGGGCTGATACCAGACCACCGCATGCGGAATTAATGCTAGACAAAGCGGCACAGGGGCGAGTTCCCTCCAGGTTCTCCGGTTTCCCCCGCTATCTCATTCCATGGGTGTTTCATCTTCATTCCATGTATCATCAGTAGGCTTCGGACGCGGTTGCTGTTTCGTTGCACTTTGGCTGGAAAATGGTTAGGTGCGCATAGGGTTTCACTGCTACACCCCCCTCCCCAAGCACCGCGTGTCATTCACCCTAAGCGCTCGCTTGTAAACAGCTTACCGGTTGGTATACTAGAAGTGCACCTATCCTAAATGCATGTCCGAAGGCTAATCATCAGTGTCACCGCCTGCGGTGCCACATGTAGTAAAACCGGGAGTTTAAACACTACCAAGATCAGTTTTAAGTGTTTATTCCAGCGAAATTAATGAAGTTAATGTTCTCAGCTCCGGCAAGTAAGATCTTGTGCCATATTCGGCAGCGCTGATAGAAGGTGCAAGCACATGATTTGCTGCAGCCTTCAGTACGACTCGCCTACATATGCCTTTTAAATTTTGCACTTCCTCTAGGTGTGTGTGTAGGTTTGGGTGACTCAGTTGGTTAGACGCTGGCCTCTGATCCCAAAGTCGAGGGTTCAAATCCAGTTCAGACCGATGGTTTTTAAGTGTACTTTAAAACGACAGGCCCTAGTCAGTAGATTTACTGGCATGTAAAAGAACACCCGCGGGGCGAGATTCCGGCACACCGGCGACGCTGATGTCCTGGTTATTGACAGCATCGTTAAGCAACAATTAATCTAGGTGTATGTGATGTTCAATGACACATATATGTGGTGAAGACTAATGGAAGAAAGCAGTACGGTGCCCTAACGCATCTACCATTACCAGTAATCATTATTTGAGACTGTACTTAACTAATTTGTCGTGTAAGTTAAATTTAAATTTCATTGGTGAATGAAGAGTTTTCATAAAGTCCAGAATTTAATTTTGATCATGCAACGTTCCTGTTTATGTACTGCATCTACTAACCCTTATTCCTAACCTCAAAATGCTTAGGTTCGTATTTCCTTTCTAATCTACAATTATCTGCATATAGATTTGGCTGTCACCCAACTGTAACCTGATTGTCCTTCTGGAAAACCCTTTCAGAAACAGAGGCTTGAATTGTTAATTAAGGTGTTCAATTTGAAAGTGAGCAACATGAATGCACTTCCGGTGAAATGTCGTTATTAGGCTTTCAGTGCAGTACAGAAAATGTATAATGTAGAAAATGAAAAATGAAACAATTGTTTTAATTTTTGCACCAGACTGTTGCACACTTATATGGACTGGTGAAATTATAAAATGCCTAACATTCTTCAACTATTACAATGCTTTTTTGGGACCCTTCATTCTGTGCAATGCACTCAGTGTACATATTATTTATGCAGTGGTTGTCGTTTTCCAGTTAACCACAAAATGTGGTCTAGGGGTAAGGGTCGCTGTCCATGATATATGCTACCAAGTCTGTTCGTCGCAAATTTATAGGCTGTTAGCTTGAATAATTTTACTCTGTAGCATAGTTTACCATACCACAACCTCTAAAATAGCCATTACAGTTAAATTATTTCTATGTACTGATAAAATGTCTTGCCTTGACTTTATGTTCCTCGTATGTGCTTAAAATACAACGCTACAAAATCTTTAAGCCTTAACTCCTGTGATTTATGACATTCGTTACGCTGAACCCTGTTGTACTGCAGGGATAACTATGGCGCAAATATATTGTTGCAGACAACACAATGCATTGTAGTACTGTAATGAACCTCGGCCACTTAGGTTCTTTTCATGCAATATACTCTTTTTAGGTGTACCACATAAGAGTCGGTATGGATCAGTTTAATGTGCTATCCATAAGTTTCACAGGACAGTAAATATACGGAAATAGGAAGGAAAATTAGACACTTGCAAATCGGGACGCCACGCATCGCGGCGGGCTATATATGACCTACATGATCGGAGCGTTTTTAGCTGTGACTCATTTGAACAGTGTACAACCGGCTCCAAATGTTTTCCGATGAAAGATAGGGTGGGGTAAAGAGACGAAAAATTTTCTTATGAATCAGTTGCGGCTGGTCCGCCTGGCCCAGCGACGGCTTTACCAGAGTTACTTACTTATGTGTGTGTTGCTCTGACGCTTGGTCAGCGGGGGGCAAGCAAGAAGCTAAATAATCAATTTTATATTATGCCCCCCCCCAAAAAAAAAAGCGCAGTACATGCTTTTCAGCGCGTATTTAAACAAGCAACATTGCTTTTTTTTGTTACCATTAACGGCGTTTAACAACTATATTTAAACAACTCCTTAAATAAGGATAATGCATATGATGTATTTCTCGCTCATAATAACAACCAAATAATTATAATAACAACAGCGTTGGCGGTGGCGGTGGAGGTGGAGGTGGAGGTGATGATGCACATGCGTGTCTCCATGAATAGGTTAAACAAAAAACGTTGTATATTAAAATTATTTTAATGTTTTAAATTTACAACTTTTATTATAGAGTGATATGCCACCTCTAATGCCGAATATTTAGTTTCCATTCTCGCTGCAAGTTGCTTCTGTATTTATAACGTTAATGTTGTTTTCTTTACACTGAGATTACCTTCTTACGACCAAGTCCAAGAGAATTTTGGAGTGACATTTTCTTTGGACTTAGACACATTACGCCCCTCACCTTGGTAAACAAGTATGAGCTGGTAAGCCGACATTTGAGACCACCAAACATAACCTAACGATAAGCTATCTCGCCTTCCCGCACGGCTAGGAACACGTGACTAGGTAAACTTTTGTAGCCGCCCGTACAAGGGGAATCCAAGCACTGTTGCGACTTCTACTAGATTTGAGAATTATGCACAACAAAAGCAACGATGCATGGAGGGAAATTCAGTAAAGGTGATAAGCTGTATTCTGACCTCAAACTTCATCACTATAAAATAAATAAATGATGCGACTTTAGGAGTTAAATTGACTGAATTCATAAAGTTAGCGATTCCAGAAACTGTTTCATTTCGTAAACTCCCTTGAAACTTTGGTGACAACAATCGGTATACCGAGCTAGATGGTAACACGATAACATGGGAGGCTCGTATTCGGGAGGTCGTGGGTTCGATTCCTGTGGCCGACCTTACTCACCCTTGTTTTTTTTTTTTTTTTTTTTTTTGGGGGGGGGGGTTCTACGTGTCACCATGCTAACGCTGGGAAAGGTAATTACATCCCCCGAACTTCCTGTCCTTCCATTTCGTTTCATTAGTCATATCTTCATGCTTCATCCCGTTGGTTCCTTCGGGGTTGCAAGTGTCAGCGAAGGCGGGTATGATATGCGCGCAGGAACTCTTTGGGAAATCTTAGAGACCTCTGTCAATGCCTGTACGGTTAGCCTGAATCTGTCCGCCCGATGTCTCTTCTCACACCATCCTTCCACCCGGAGTGCCCCCTTGGGAGCATACGTACAATAAGCCTAGCTTCAGTGATGAGCCGCCTCCGTATCTCATCTGTTTCTATTATGCATAAAGTCACTGCAATTTAGCCTAAATATGTTAATATTTGTTTCTATTCATACATGTCTACTAGCATCATGTGAACGCGATATTGAGAGAAATTATAGAGCAATTGCATGTAGTTGAATGGTTATGCCTGCCTCAATACCTAATATTGCCCTGCCGTATTCTACACTTCAATCTCTTCCAAGGAGCACACTTATGACACTGAGTTTAGGTACAGTGTTTTCGTAAGAAAAATATGATATACTTATCCTTCAAATAAATGGTAAATGGAATACGTTCACGTCTGGCATACAATGTACAGAGACTCCCAAATTGATGCGCAGTTATCTAGCAACTCAATGGGCACCTAGGTAACAACTCTAAACCATTTGATCGCCTCTGGTTCAATTTGTAACTCCGAATGTTGGCAGCATTGGCAATGTTGAATTTTCCCTGCATCCCCGGAGTCTCCGTTTAAACATGACGATGCATTCCGTCCATCAAGCATTTGGAAGCACCCCCGGAGATTTCATAAATACTGCGGCGAGGATATGTTGCAAACATGCAAAACTAATCCAATTTGCCAGAGGCAGGGGCGACACACTATCAGTAAAGGTGATGAGGTAGGACTTACCCTGAACCAATTAGTCAATGTGCATGCTTCTGAAGAACGGTGTAATTAATAATCTCTCTACATTGTGCGTTGCATAGTGGATCAATTAGGCTTCGCTATGAACCTTGGCTTCAATAACGTCAGTGCTATGTGATCACTTAATCGTTCTGTAGAGGGCCACACCTAAGATAACACAGACAATAGCGTATATGAAATACTGTGTTGAATAGTAACAGTTGTTTTAAAGCACAACAGCAACAATAACTAATAATAATAATAATAATAATAATAATAATAATAATAATAATAATAATAATAATAATAATAATAATAATAATAATAATAATAATAGTGGTGGTGGTGGTGGTGGTGGTGGTGGTGGTGGTGGTGGTGGTGGTGGTGGTGGTGGTGGTGGTGGTGGTGGTGGTGGTGGTGGTGGTGGTGGTGGTGGTGGTGGTGGTGGTGGTGGTGGTGGTGGTGGTGGTGGTGGTGGTGGTGGTGGTGGTGGTGGTGGTGGTGGTGGTGGTGGTGGTGGTGGTGGTGGTGGTGGTGGTGGTGGTGGTGGTGGTGGTGGTGGTGGTGGTGGTGGTGGTGGTGGTGGTGGTGGTGGTGGTGGTGGTGGTGGTGGTGGTGGTGGTGGTGGTGGTGGTGGTGGTGGTGGTGGTGGTGGTGGTGGTGGTGGTGGTGGTGGTGGTGGTGGTGGTGGTGGTGGTGGTGGTGGTGGTGGTGGTGGTGGTGGTGGTGGTGGTGGTGGTGGTGGTGGTGGTGGTGGTGGTGGTGGTGGTGGTGGTGGTGGTGGTGGTGGTGGTGGTGGTGGTGGTGGTGGTGGTGGTGGTGGTGGTGGTGGTGGTGGTGGTGGTGGTGGTGGTGGTGGTGGTGGTGGTGGTGGTGGTGGTGGTGGTGAGGGTGATGATAATGATAACAAGTATAGCAACAATAATGAGGATAATACTAACAGTAAATGACTGCGAATATTAGGTTGATCACTTAGGCACAGAAAATGAGGTCCGTTTGCCTACATAGCATTAGTGTATTCCCTTCCATAAGGTTTCCACATGTTTGCAACTCTGACTCCAGTCAGCCCTGGCTACTTCCTTCTATGACTGGCTCTAAACAATATCTAGGAAATTAACTAACATGCTATTACATATACGATTTGGAAACAGGAGTCAGAAATAGCTTCTCAATGGATTCTGACATCAAAGATGTAGAGTTGGGGTGGCCCAATGTGTAACCTTTATAGGGACTCCAGAGTTTCGATGGTGTGTTTGAGAAATGAGTTATCTGCATCTTTAACTGCACAGCCGCTCCAATATTTGTCAGTATTTTCTTTTTCTTTTTTTTTTTTTTTTCTTTTTCGTGTGAACAAGACATGGAGGGAAGATATTATGTACTGTCACTATCGTAAAGGGCAGTAACATCATTGGAAAGGCTGTTAAATTGTGTGAGATACCTCGAAGAACCGATAAAAGTAACCACAAATGTCCATCTATTTTACGACATCGGCAATTCATTTTGTCTCTTAAGCATTTAAAAGCCAATATTGTGGTAATTTGTCACCAAATAATTACCTACTTATCGTTAGGGCCAGCAATACCGTCGTGAAAAAAATAAACTTAGCGGTAATCAACTTGCAGAAACTACTCTGCGCTCACCCGTTCTATATGAAGTTTTTAGAATTATGTAAGATGGCCCGAAGTTAATGCTGGGAGAGAGCTATGGAAGGAATTTATTTACCAACACAAATCGTTGTGCTCGTATGTGTGTTAATTTCTCTATATGCAACTGTTCATCCAATATATTGAGGAAATGCAGTATATAAGCTTCAAATGAGTAAATGTGCATAATCTAACTTGCGAAAAGACGGAAGTTGTCCACTCTATCACAAACCTTAAATATGTGGTTAAAGTATCCACCACATATTTTCCATTTTTTGTGCAATGATGGGATGCGCCACTTGAAGACTCATCACAAAAGTATTCGCTCACGTTTTAAAACCAGTGTAATATAATGCTTCTATAATAAAACTATGCAAAGGTAAGGAAATGCATTGTTGCTCTCTGTGTTGAGAACAGAGACCAGTAAGTTGTCAGAATGACACGAAGTGATACCCAAAATGTGTCTATGTTAAGACTATCAATTGAATTTGTTAGGAAACTAAATGCTTAATTATCTTGTTTTTCTTCGTTCTATAGCTTCGTACATGGGGACGTCTAACCTGTATTGAACTTAACCTTATTAATTTATATCAATTTTTACTGTGCACCACTTTCCTATGGCTGGTAGTGATAGTACTGTACTATATTAAAATTGGGTACTAAGGCTTCACCCTAATTTTTTCTTGGTGATTCCTAAAGAAAAGCTCCGCAATGGCGTTTGTGTGTGTGTGTGTGAGTGTGTGAGTGTGAGTGTGTGAGTGTGTGAGTGTGTGTGTGTGTCTGTGTGTGTTTGTGTGTTTGTGTGTTTGTGTGTTTGTGTGTGTGTGTGTGTGTGTGTGTGTGTGTGTGTGTGTGTGTGTGTGTGTGTGTGTGACACACATATGGAGAGAGAGATAGAGAGAGTGAGGGAAAGGCACCCAACATTACCGGGGCATTTTTCCCAACAATTTGCCAACAATGGAAGGGTGGAGTCTACAGTTGATGGCCATTTTGCAGAGCTCAACGGTTCTCAGCATAAAAAGGGGATCGGGGCTATTGAGCATCGCTGAGAAAAATGTACCAAGCTGAAAGGAGACTATGTACAGAAATAAATGTTTTCCCCCAAATTTTTGGGCTTTCTAAGTTGGATCGAGTACTTATGGGGCAGTCTTCTATGTTTGTGCCTTTTCCTAAATGTAAAGTTAATTCAAGGTAACAGGCAAGAAGTTCCTGCAGCAAAGAAAGGAGTAGAATTTATTCAAACGTAAAGTTTGTCATATATCTTTCTTTGCAGCGTAGCCATTTTGGGAATATGTATTCAACAAGGAAGGATTACGCTTACATGATTGTAAATAAGTCATCTTGCATTATTTTCGAAAGCCTGTGATTCATCTTTCCTTTTTTTGTTTCAGCGTACCTCGTTTCTGCTACTTCCAAACTTGGTCATGTGTGGTTTAAAATAAACATTTGACTAGTGTACCCACATGTGTGAAACCACAAATGCAATTTAATGTAATGTAGTTTGAAATATATTCTAGGTAAAAGTTAAAGTGAAGTAAGCTAAGGCGTATATTAAAACGACTTCCTATATGAATACTATACCTGGTATTATGCACACTATGTTGGATAATTGGCCAATGGACACTGAAATGCTCACTAGTTAGGTGTAAAACGTTTATTACTAACGTGTATTCCTGAAATGTATGCTGTTAACTTCAAGATTATTTTCATATTGCACGCCCTGTTTACGAAAAATATTTCTTTTCATACTGCAATGAAGTTCATACCCGTTGTTGCTACGGTTGCTGCAATTAATTTTGACTCTCGTTATTTCCAGAAACATTAGTTGAGACCTTCAAGTCTCAGAGGCGAAATATGACCCCACTTGTAAAGAAGTGTTATCATCTTTACTTTGGCTGTCAAGTTGGTGATTTTGACAAGAGCTGGGCCCCAAATACATGCTGTGTTTCGTGTGTTAGACTGCTGACTGGGTGGAAAAATGGTACACATCATATGCCATTTGCAATTCCCATGATTTGGAGGGAACCGAAGGATCATTCAACTGACTGTTATTTTTGTTTGGCAAATATTAAAGGAATCACATCTAAAACAAAATATACAGTTAAGTATCCGAATTTGCAATCTGCATTGAGACCTGTCTTACACAGTGAAGAGTTCCCCGTACCAGTATATGTAGATACAACCGTAAGTGATAACTGACCTAACTGAAACTCAAAATGATTCAGATGAAAATAAAAATGATCTTACATATGAAGCCAGTAGCTGTTCATCAGAACCATACTTTCCCAATCAGCAAGACCTTAATGACCTGATTCGGGATTTAAATGTGTCTAAACTGCAAGCTGAAGTTTTAACTTCCAGACTCAAAGGGTGGAATTTACTCCAAAAAGATGTAAGAATAAGTAGTTATCGTAGCCGCCATAGTGTTTTCAAAGAATACTTCTCTGAAGAATATGGTGTTGTGTTTTGTAATAATATTTGTTCACTTATGGAAACTCTTGGGAATCAACACCGACCAGATGAGTGGCGATTGTTCACAGACTCCTCTAAAGTAAGTTTGAAGGCTGTGCTGCTACATATTGGCAATGAACTTCCATCAATACCTGTAGCGCATGCCGCTATGAAAGAGACATATCAAAATATGAAACTAATTTTAGAGAAAATACAATATGGAAAATATGAATGGAATATCTGTGGTGATTTAAAGGTCATTGCTTTATTGCTTGGTTTGCAACTTGGGTTCACCAAATTTTGCTGTTTTTTGTGCGAGTGGGACAGCAGAGATAAGAAGTCTTACTACGTTAGAAAGTCATGGCCAAAACGTGAATCTCTTCTCCCTGGCCAGAAAAATGTGACATGTGTCCCTTTAGTGAATCCTGAAAAAATATTTTTACCTTCATTGCATATTAAGTTAGGAGTTATGAAAAATTTCGTCAAAGCTATGGATAAACTTTCTGATGGATTCTTGTACTTGAAATCGAAATTCCCCAAAGTCAGTGATGCTAAATTGAAAGAAGGAGTTTTTATAGGACCACAAATCCGATCATTAATGGCTGATGAACATTTCGAGGGACTGTTAAATCCACTGGAGAGAGCAGCCTGGCAGTCTTTCAAAAGTTTTGTGTTGCAATTTTCTTGGAAACCATAAAGCAGAAAACTATCGTGACATAGTGGCTGATCTTCTGCATTCTTATAAAGCTATGGGATGCAACATGTCTTTAAAAATTCACTTCTTGGACTCTCACTTGGACTTCTTCCCCGAAAACCTTGGAGCTGTCAGCGATGAACACGGTGAGCGTTTTCATCAGCAAATTTCTACGATAGAGAAGAGGTACCAAGGCAAGTGGACTTCCAATATGCTGGCTGACTACTGTTGGACTAAAATGAGTGACGTTCCAGGTGCAAGATATACCCGAAAATCACTATCTACTACTTTCTAGGTAAGTCAGAATCAGTAGTTATAATTTTGAGTTAGATAGCTAGTTACGGATTTTTTAGAATATTATAAAAATTCAAATGAATATCACAAAAAACTCCTGCCCGATGCGGACAAACTGTAATTATATTTGAATTCAGCACGAAAAATACTTTTAGAATCTCTTATTTTAATTCTTGTGAAAGAGAAAAAGTTAATTTTTGTAGACCAGTGTAATTGTTCAGTAACTTTGCCCTGTGAAGTATGATTCATCCAGGCAAAATAAGCAGTATTATTAAACTTCAAACATAGCAAAACTAGAAAGCATTGAATGAATTAATTTATTGATTATGGCGAAGAAGGATTCGTGTTAGTTACACCGTGACATCGAGGCCTTAAGCTC
The DNA here is from genome assembly GCA_030765045.1 of Tenodera sinensis. NCBI lineage: Eukaryota > Metazoa > Arthropoda > Insecta > Mantodea > Mantidae > Tenodera > Tenodera sinensis. Next base: position 85,354,726 of record CM060962.1, read on the forward strand.
GTTGTATTTCTCCTTTCATTTTTTCGTATGTAAAGATTCTGGTTCCTTTAACAAGTCCCAGTAGTTTATTCACTAAGTTCTTATTTTGTAAGCTTTCATCTGAATGGATGGAGTCAAGGACTTCTTGGCTTCTATTGACAAACACATTACATTCGAAGATTTTATGAGAGGCCGATTCTTCCTCTTCATTGGATAATCTGCCCTTGTGTTCAACCTTAAATGTGCTGGTGCTTCGCTAATTTGATTTGAATTCTGCTTAGCTGTAGTACGCCAGCAGTTAATGGTGGAGAAATCTCCTTCATCGTCTTCCTATGTTCGTCCTCCATCCAGTTGGATCCATCATGTTTGGTGTTTTTCATTTGTCCGTCCAATAACGATCCATTTGGACGTGCCTTAAGTTATGTCAAATACCGGTTGAGTCTCTTTCTTAGACAAGGCATTTTCTCACTACCTCTTTGTGCCCTGGCATCCATCCTAGTGTAAAAACATTGTGTCTTGCCATTAGCACAATCGCAGACCAACTTTGAATTGACCGTGTGACCTGCAAGTGCATTTAAAGCTGCCAGAGAGAATCCAGATATAGTTACTTTTGTAAACACCTCTACGAGGGTTGTTCAATATATAATGCCCCATTTTTTTCTGAACATATTTATTGTTAAGAGTCAGAATTTGGTGACAATATACCTCAATATGTCTTGTCCATGTCCTATTTTCTACGTAATGTCCATCACCTTCTATGGCCTTACGCCAACGTTGTGGGGAGCACGAATTCCCTGCTGGTAAACATTCTTGTCCTGTAGGCGTACCCATGTTGTCACTGCGTGAATACCACTCTCGTCATCTTCAAAGTGGCGTAGAGAATTTTTATGTGGCCCAAAAACATGAAAGTCCGAGCGTGCCAGGTCTGTACTGTAGGATGGATGAAGCAATGATGTCCAACCCAATTTGGGATGGTTCCTGAGTTCTCAGACTTGTGTGCGGGCGTGCATTATTGTGTTGGACTAAGATTTCTACTGGATTCTTGACAAATAGAACCCGTCGGAAACATTCCTTGAGTTTATTCATGGTCTTCATGTATTACTCTGAATAAATAATTGACCCTCTTGGCATCACATCGACGAGAATGACGCTATCACAATCCTAGAAGACTGTCACCATGACTTTTCCGGCAGAGGGGGTTGTCTTGAATTTCTTCTTTTGTGGTGAATGAGGATGACGTCACTACATGGCTTGCCTTTTTGTTTCCGGCGCAAATTTGTGCACCCAGCTTTCGTCCTCCGTAACGATCCAAGACAGAAAGGACTCTCCGTCGGTCTCAAAACCTTTCAACAATTAACATGAAATGGTCATCCTTTCAATCCTGTGGTCTGCTGTGAGCATTAGTGGAACCCATCGTGAGCACGTCTTCGAATATCTGAGAGCCTTGATTTTTGCAGACGCACTTCCAATGTTGACCCACAACTGCAGAGACAATTGTCGAGTTGTGATGCGCCGGTCGGCACGAATAATTGCATCCGCACGATTCACCATATCTGCAGCAGCGGTTGTGACAGTACGTCCTCAGCGTAGCTGATTATGGAGCTCTGTTTCTGCATTTCCTGAAGCTTTAACTTTCTTTACCCATCACCCAACAGTACTCCTATCATCTGCAGCATTACCATACACTGCACGCAAACGTTTATGGATATTCACCACGGTTCCTTTTTCTGCACACAAGAATTCAATAATAGCACGCTGCTTGTAACGTGAGTCGTGTGTAGACGCCATTTTGACGCTGTATTACGGCTCTGCCGTCTACCGGAACGGTTCAAAACTCAACCGGCGCACCGAAGAACCATAAAATGTGAAGCACCTACACCTATATGTATTAATGGATTTTTAAACAAATGTGAGGTATTATACATTGAACAACCCTCGTAATGTCGTCCCAAACGTAAGTTTGAATTGCGTGAATTTCAGCTTGAGGTGCCATGGTGAATCCTCCAAGAGGGACATTTATGTCGCATCTTGGTCTCCCTCCTCGGATTCCAATTCTTGATCCATTGCCACCTTTAGATACACCTGTGTACCAAATAGGTCTTTTGAAATCCGGTGGCGTTCCATTTGCTTCCAATTGTTACATTTTATTTGAATGTTGAAAGGTTTCCTGAAAGAAATGTGAGCTAACATTGAGTCGCTGCCCATTTCTAGAAGTGCGTTGATAATTTCATGAGCTATTCTGGTGTGTCCATTTACATTTAGACCACACCAGTTTCCATTTTATTTCAGGCTATGAGCTCTCTTCCTTGCTCATCCTATGATAAAAATATTCAGAGTAGGAAAGTTCAACGTGGTTTCCATGGCTGCTGTGGGTGTACCTTCAATTACTCTATTTATACATAAACAGGAAAGCCTCTGTATTCTTGAGTTTTTCATTGCCTGTTGTTGGAAAGTCTTTGGCTACCACACCAAAGAGGCATACGTTATTATGGATGAAGTCCAACATATTAATTGTGCTTTAAGTCCCCATGTTTTCCAAAAGGTTCTTCTATTTGTTATAAATGTTTTCAGACTTTCGGTAATTATGCATTGAAAATACGATAGCTTAGTATCCAGGAGAACTCATAGATATTTCATCGTGTTTTCCAGCTTCAATACTTTTACAAATAATTTGGGGATACAACTTCCTAAAGTTTCTTCTTGTTTGTAAATGTTATTGTACTAATGCAGTCTTTTGAGGATTGACCCAAAGAATTGCGTTTTGGCACCTTTTTCCATTTGTATAACAGCTCCTTGCATTAATTATTAATCAAGGCTTCAAGGGTGATCAGCGGTGTTAGACTTATGAACATCTTGATCACCCGTGAAATCTTGATTAATAACGCTCGCCGTTATCGCTTCAAATCCTTGCATTAAATCTGACACAGTTTTATAATTTTACCCCAGGATCAGTATGATTGTATCGTCAGCATAATCTGTGTATAGTATCCTTGATTGTTCAACATGACCAGAAAGACATCCACTACCAGATATCGCGTTAGCAATGATAAGATGGCCCCTGCAGGTATCTTCTGATCGCGGACACCCCAATCGTCAAATCAAGTGACGCAGCCTGAATTTGCTTTCTTGGTAACATGATTGGTAGCCACCTGCAACATTTGCTTATGCCACCATTTTTTGCAGCACGAATAATTGATTCAGAAAATACATTATAAATGCTCCTTAAATATCAAGAAAGGTCCCTAAAGCTGTGCCTCTATTCTTCATTAAGTACCCTATTCTTGATATTAACTGGAGTAAACCAGTCTCGCTTGATTTTGCTAATCGATATTCATGTTATTCGTATATGAGGGCCACACTTCAAGCGAGGTTTTTCTAACATATAAATGAACAACTTTCTTCCTATTTGTAAGCATGAAGGTTCATAGGCTTAATTATCTAACTTCTTTGGTTCAATCATGAGAAATTTATTGGGTTTTGATATGAAGACCACCTTTACAGGTATCCAGATTGTCAGTCTGTAGTTAAATGCCAAATTAACTCTGTATGGCCTGTTTAGTATTGGTATTAGACATAGTTTACCTTCTCTGAAAGAGAAGGGAGTACCTCATTAGAATCATACGCTTTAAATTATTTAAATGCATTTCTTGCGTACAAAACTCTTTCACGGTTAAAAATCTGTAGACGGTTTTCTATCCCTCCAACATACCATTTTGTAAAGGCTACCATGGGTTTGAGACTGAATTTCATACTCAGGAGCCATAACTGTAGATGCAGGAAAGTGTGTTTGTAGTAACCAATCCAAGGTTTCTTCCCTAGTTTTAGTACATTGTTCATTGAGTTTCTTCAAAATGCACACAGGATTTATAGGATTCGAATACATTAATGTGGAGGTGTTAAAATGGCTTCCTTCACCAAATATGCAGCACACATTACACCACTACAAATAGTATATGAAAAGGTAATGAGCCAACCAGAGAGGGAGCTGTGCCTGCGAGTTCAAGTGGATCACAAGTCCCGTGTTCGCCACCTCAGTATTGATGGATTAGAATGTAATCTGTATTTATGGTTTGATTTTGCTGTCCACTAGCTAGCATTTTTGTTCTTATAGGGCTCGGACATTTCATTAATTTACCTAAAATCCGTATTCTCCAAGGAGTCATTGTGAAAATTTAGAATTTTATTAGTGAATACTTCCCTTTAACTCCCTGAAATATGATTTCGTAAAGGCTCTGTGAATATCCTAATAAAGGATGAAGAATTTCCTGGTGTTTACAAAAATGGGTAAGAAATATTGGCGGATGCTGTGTTTTTGTTTCCTAAACCCCCCGACAGTCTTCCTATTCTAGAAATGCTGTATAGCTTGCAAGTAAGAATCTTAACAGTCGGTAGTGAAATATATGTACCATGATGGTGGAGTAACTCTTAAATAATTACTCGGTGACGGGTAATATCGAGTGCTGCCGAAGTCCATGGTGCCATTGGCAGTCGCTGCTTTTATTCCCCTCGTTGTATTCTCCTTAAATGCCTATATTTGCCTGGCTATCGTTATCTCGATTTGCATAGTGAAAGCTGTATAAAGCCACATGTTACTGCTTGTCCGGATTTATTCCCGGTAGATAAACAATAGTAATAAAGCTGCTACCCATTTACATGTTATACATTTGCGGAGCAGTATATTCCCAAAAGGATCTGTGCTTTTCTGTGAAATCCCCGTTACTTAGTCGCGATATAAGTTGAATCTACATCTGATTCCACTCCCACATATTATTGTGAAGTGAACATCTTGACGATCAGAATGGGAATAAAGTTTCTCGGAATCGACAGACTTTAAGCACTGATTTTCCCGTTATAAGATAAACCTGTTTTTCCATTGGTTACTGTTTGTGTCGTATCATTAAAAAAACATTTATAAACTTTTCTCCGGCAAAGCTTCACTGCTTCGGAAATTCCAAGTTATTGCCGTCTCTCACATTTTACCTGTTTGCTCGCTTATTGTGCTCTTCGGTATCTTATTCAGTCAACTTCCTGTGATGGGTTTCTTTCCTGCCTTTACGTGTAATCCGTTGCTAACTACCGTTCTTTGTTAGCCAGCTTCTACCCTTTACAATTAGAATAACAGAACAAGAGGTTCTGGATGGATCAGTAATATCCCTATATTATAATACTTATTTACATACGTATTTACTTCTCCCGCACTTTCTTATATTTTTCTTTGACACACACGCACACACATACACACACACATATACACATGCACATACACGCACAAACACATATTATATATACTATATTTATATTAAATGTAAAATTAGTGTAACCGCTTTGGTTTCAGAAAGCATATTTTATACGCGCTTAAAGGCATCACACACTGGGATAGGTTACAGTTTATGCTTCACACAAAGAGATGCGTTCCCGTCCATGTAAACAACCTCGAGGTGGTAAGGCGTTGCTGGAATATCTTTGTGTAGCAGCAGTGTATACAGAACTTCAATAAAGCTTGCATTGTATTGTAGAAATTTACCGCATATATACACTTAATTACTCGAACAAAACAATAGAACACTAACTCATGTTTTATATCATTGAAATCACGGAGAGGATAAACCTTTATCGAAATGCTGCAAATCAATTTTGTCATATTTACTCAAAGATGGCTGTGTTATTTATAATAACCTTTGGTAATAAATATTACTGGGTTAATAAATCCTGAATTCATCAAACGCGTGACTGTGTACTTTCACCCATACCGCACTAACAACTTATCCGCTTTTCGCACAGCTTAGTATTTGTTCAGTGAAGTGTTCATATTTACAGTGCTTTAACAGATTCAAAATTGATACAATACTGTAACAATGCAATCCGATGTAGTGACACGAACATATATTTTACTGTGTACATAACTAGAACGATAGTCGATTCGAAACATAATAAATTCAGCATGACAGTCTTGAGCGTCTTTGCCCGAATATTCTATTCTTAAGCCGGGTATTGGTTATTAAACACTAACGTTTAACAATGCCTCTAATATTCAGCACTCGCAGTGATTTATATCTTAATATATACTAACAGGTATACGATATTGTGGGTTAAGATGTCTGTCTGCTGTTAAACCGTAGTAGTATCAGTATGCCGTAATAGGCCACGTCACCTAATTGTACCATGCGTTCCCTTTATAACGGGGCCACGGATCGATACAAGCAGTAATATCGAACCTTGTATGAAAGAGCGATGGGAAGATTTGCCTTCACATACTCTTCTTTGAGCTATCACGTATTCATGGGACTCAAAAACGAACCTCTCTAATACTTGGTTACCGGAATCAGTGAAAGTGAAATGCTTTATGCACAAAACGAAGGAAACGGGACAAAGCAACAAGGTGACGTCACTAACTCGTAAGAGAAAAAGTGGGCTACCACTGGGTATCACTTTCACTGCAGTGACCTCGGTATTTTTATGCTGCTCACTAGTGTGAATGACCCGCTCAAGGCTACATTTATCAACTGTTACACTCGTACACAGTCTGTTTCTGCATTCAGTTCAATCTGTGACAGCTAAGGTTTGTACCCTGTGCATCGCAAAGATGAACGTTAATTCAGAAAGTATGTTGTATGTAAACCTTTTTGAAGTATTCTTATTATTGTAGCTGTTTCGATCTTTGTTATTCGCCCATTGATATCTCTATCGAGAAATTCGCGCTTGAACAAAAGGATATGTACAATACATGCGTAAAATCGTAAACGTTAAGTTCATAGGAAGAATCCCCATACCATAGACGAACTTCAGCACAGTATATGAGCAGAAATTGTGAAGATTACGCACGGACATGACGTGTGGATGGAAATTTCATCCGAAGATGCCAGGATTGTCTCAATGCAGATGTACACAACTTTCAACACAACTTACAATAAGGTCAGTACCCACTCTTCACTCGTGAGTAAACTACGCGAGAGTTTTAGAACGGAAAATTTCCTATCGTATACGAGCGTTCCTTGGCCCCGTAATATAACGAACGCGCTGTACTTTGTGTAAGTACATTGTGTAAGATTAAAGAAAATTCATTTAAAAGAACGAATCTTCATAATGATGTAATTTTCGCTTATTTTAATTTTGAGGCTAACTATTTTCTTATTCCAGTATTGATAACAGTGGTCAATATTGTATAGTGCATCGGTTGTTCATTAGTTTAGTGTAGGCATGGGCACGAGAGCAGAGATAGCGATTGAACTTGCCTTACCAACCCCACATTCTCTTGCCGACTGACAAATGTTGTTTGGATACAGCACGTGCAGCGGTGGATTCATTCTACTTGCGTGGTAGTAATAATTTCTACGCTGTTATTAACTATTTTGTTTATATTAACCATATTTTGCATACCATAATTATTAAAGCCACCTACTGCGGTTAGGCAAATTACGCAAGCCTGAAGTTTATAACCTTCCTTTCTCTCACGCACGTAATATCCTTACGCTGCCTTATGATTAACACACCAAAGTGTTTCTCTTTCACAATAAATAGAACGGTAAAGTTCCGTTGTTTTTTAGCCTTAAAAATGCGTTAAAACTATTTGATCAACATAATAAACCATTTGGTTTTAAACTTAATATTATGTTCAAACTTTGAAACAGGAAATACACGTTTATATTAAACTAATATGAAACTAAACCACTAAACTGGAATCATATCGTCGCTTTTATATGTTTACAAATACGAGTATTCAAAAAGTATATTTTGAAATTGTAAATAAATACCTGTAAGATCACCAAAGATTGATTTATGCGTCTGATCAAATTTGCATTTCATATTGTAACGCTTTATATTTGCAAATTAAAATTCGCATATCTACCGCTCTTCATGAAACAACCATACTCGTCACTGAATATGGCGTGTCCGAACCTGACCAGCAGTCCAGGGAAGGGATGGCCGGTTGAGAGAGCCAAAAACGTGTTTCAGGGGAGTGGCCCAGTTGAGCCGATTTTGCACATGCCTGGTTTAGTAATTCGCCGTGACCTGACAACTGACACAATGGTGATTTTATCAAATAACAAATGAATTATTATTAATATAATCTCTTGTAATTTGTTTATGGAATTATGTTATTTATTTCTTTTTCTAGCGCAACAGCCCGTGAAGGGCCAAGGCTTGCCGCCCAGCCGCTGCGTCCCCCAACTCTGCCCACTATTGGCGTCATTGGTGGGGTACAGGGTGGGACGTGGTCAGCCCCCCGAGCCCTCCCGGCCAGTTATACCGCCTTCTCGACCTGGAGCCGCTACTTCTCCATCAAGTAGCTCCTCAATTGGTCCCCCCGGGACCTAACGAGGCTGAGTGCACCCCGTGCCAGACATCCCAGGGGGATAAAATTCCCATGCTGGTACTGGGGATCGAACCCGGGTCCTCCGCGCCAGAGGAGGCAAGCGCGCTACCAACTGCGCTACGGAGGCGGTCTTGTTTATGGAATATTCTTGATAAATCACATTCAAGGTTAAGCGTTTTAGCAGACAAATTCAATAAACTCTTAATCCCTCGAAGGATTACCTATGGAAATCTATTATATGTTCTGTAATAAAATATCAATCCTCTATCCACTATAATTTGCTTTCATATCTACATATTTTGAAATTATTGGTAAGGATAGCTTGCTTCCTATTCATTGGCACTCAGCTTAACATATTTATGCAGTGAATTGGTACAGATTTTGTTATAGCTAAATTAACTATGCAGGGCGCATAGTAATGAATGTGTAAGAAGAAGCTTGCCCTATGTGAGCTAGACTTGATATTTTAAACTCTAGTTGCGTGGTCAGATGAGTTACAAAAGAAGGGACATAAAATGTTAAAAAAAAAAAGTGGGGGTTGATCTTGATGTTCTGGGAAACTTGACCAACATCAAGAAATATCTCGTAAATCATTGGAGCTATAAAAATGTAATGTTACATGGTTGGATTCTTTGGGAAACCTCTCTATTTTTATGAGGTATGTTTTTCCCTGTGTTCTATGGTGTAATATAAATCACAATTACAATGTAAGAGTATTCGTAGAAAATACTTTATACACATTGTATTCTTCATCATCGACAATAAAGACTTTTATGTTGATTTGGGGAAAATAAGAAATGCCGGAAGCTCTTGCGCTTTACGTGCTCTTAGACGTGGGGAGAATTTCCTAGAAAATCTTGAGGATTGTATCCTTGGAAGGTGATGGGCGCACACGCACACACACACACACACACACACACACACACACACACACACACACACACACACACACACACACACACACTACACCACACCACACCACACTGGCTGTAGCCGAGTAGTTAGACCATTCGCTCCTCACCAAAGTGGCCCGGGTTCAATCCCAGGCAACCGCATGTGGGATTTGTGATGGACCAAGCGGCGCTGGAGCGGGTTTCCTCCGGGTTCCCCGGTTTCGCCCGCCATCTCATCCCACCGGTGCTCCATCTTCAATCCTTGTATCATCAGTGTCACCGCCTGCGGTGCCGTATGTAGTAAAAGCGGGCGTTAAACACTGCAAAAGCAATACACCACACACCACACACAGACACACACACACAACATACATATACACCACACACCATCATACCCACCCACCCACCCACACACACACACACACACACACACACACACACACACACACACACACGCGCGCGCGCGCGCGGTGCCCCAGGTGCTTTTTTGTCACTAAGCGAATTCTATCTTCTATAATCTACTTTAAAATTTGTTCTAATATGTTTTAACGTTTTCGTAATTTTGAGCAAATATAAATGGCTTCAGGGTTCTACAACCTCCTTAATGATAAGTTGTCACATGTGGGCTATGAAGTTAAAAAGCGCAAGTCTTTATTCTACAAGTACGCAATGCAATATCAATCTATAACCCTAATGGTTTTATGATGAAGGTATCCTTGTAATAACCAATTTGGAATAAGGTTATTCATTGCAGGGATGCAGCAGCTGTTTTTAACTATATTCATTCTCTGAGGTCCCTTGAGATGATAAACCCTACAATGTGGCCTACCTTACTATTGCTTCAGAACTAAGACGACGCACCTCAAGTACTTATATGATGGTAGGGGAAAAGTTAGTAAGCCAAAAGAGAAATATGAACCGCAGTTAGGAACACATCAGGGGAAGTAAGCCAAAAGTTAACCCTTGGTGGGGCTTTAATAAGGTGAACCATAGACCTAGAGGGTCAGGTTTCCCGGCTAATGTTACGACAGGAGATTAATTCTTCTTACCACATTCTCTTCGCTCCTTCGCCACCTGTCTCTTCAGATACATTTGGCTATTTTGTGGCCATATAGCTTTTGGACCAGAAACTTAACGGGCGATAGAAACACAAGTGCGGTTGAATTACAAAAGTTATTGCTACCTAAATTTGCAATATGTTCATGTTTAATAAACTGTGAAGTCGAATCGCCACCTTTGAAGTCGTAACCTCCATTTGCATAAAGTTTCATGCTGTTGAAGGTATCTCTGCCACTACTGCTGCAGTCTTAGTTAAATCCTTGGACCTCTGGCTATGCGTGAGTGTTATGTGTAAAGACAACACCAGTTTATGTTACTGATATAGTTGTAATATCTGTTAAAACTATTGAAATGTAAAGATCGATATTTGCCGACTGCTGTTAAGTTCACCGCTCTTATAAGAATACCAAGCTTAATTTGAGGTAAATTGCAGAAGGTTTACTCGGAAAGTTCTCTACCGCTAACCACTAAATCTTTTAGACTAAAGCGGTCACATTTGATCACATGTAAAATCGCGTTCGAAGGACATGGTAGTCACAACGAAATAATCTCGCGTTCCCTCTGAATTCACGAGCAAATGTTTGATCTGGTTTGAATTTGCGGCTTCTCAACTTAAGCACTGCCTACATGAAGACGTTCATGTATATATGTGTGCCAATCATAAATCACTCATATCGCGTCTTAACCCTTTCAGACCCGAATTTTATCTAGAGATCAAAAAAATTATTTGTGCACATTAAAAGGTTAAAATAGGTATTCTAAACAGAATAAAACAATCAGAATCTCTGTAACTCAATTTATTAATTTTTTACAGTGTGTCCATTACAATGGACAAATAGGCTCAAGTGGTGTTAATTACCATCAGCATGAAAATTCTTAAAACAATTTCTCCCTTTAACAAAACACAAATGTACTTTACATTTCTCACAGAATACATGAGTTTTATTCATACACCCTAGCATTTTACATCTAGAGGCTTCTTTTTGGTTATGAAATTCAGGGAAATGACCGATAAGATTTCTGCGAATTATGAAGTAATAGGAGAGACCACTTTTACCACATAATAGAAATAGCTTTATGCCCCAAGGATTAGGTTTACCTTTACAATATTGCTTTACTCCTAAGTGACCTTTGAAGGGTACTATTTGTTCATCGACACATAAATCATTTTCTATCTGAAGCTCCAAGCACCTCCTTCTGATGCAGTCATAAAGGGGTCTTACTTTATAAAATTTGTCCTTACAATTTTCTGGCATAGCTAGGTTATCGACTGCATGAAAATTTGACCTCAGTTCAAAAAATCTTTCTCTAGACATAGCTTCTACAAATAAATCTATGTGCAGAGCTGAATCCCAATACATCCTAGCTCTGGGGTACTTCAAGCAACCCATCATTATATGAAGGCCCAAGAAAGATGTTATTTCGGTGACATTTGTATATCTAAATATACTTCCCTTTGGTAGAGAATACATATTTGTCTTTTCAACCATATTTTCTATGCTTTCTTCTAAAATATATTTTGAAAAATATTCAATTGGTGTGGATTCATTTACTGATTGTTCAGTCGAATTAAAAATTTCAGGATTGATCAGATTCATTGGTGTAAATGGTTTCCTTCTCCATTTGATATTGTTCTTCTCAGTAAACAGCCAGTTAGGAGGAATAGTGCATTGTTCAGGGTTTGATGCCTGCTGATGTGTGCCTTGTTGATCCTCTTCATCAACATCACTATTTTCTTGTTCTTCTTCGTCTTGATTTCTGGTAACAATATTGGCACCTGTAAATGGAAAAGTGCTCTGCATATAATAAACTATTCTAAGGAAAATTTAAACTAGGTACTGAGTAATAAGTTATGTTAATATAGTTAATAATCCAATGACAATGTCAAATTTTATCCTCAAGTACCTGGTCTAACAGGTTGTGGAATAGGGACAGAAATGTCACATTCATCTTCGTCACAGTCTGACCATTCAAAATCAGAAACATCTGCTGATATCAGTAAATCCAACATTGCATCAGCATCCTTCTCCACATTGTAATATTCTGAAAATGAATTAACAGAAACAATTTGACTGCATTACAATTTTCTCTACACTACTGAAATAGCACGTAATAGATAAGTGAATATAAAATCTACCTAATCACAAGTAGCATTGTTCATACTATAATTTTACAGTAATATAGAGTATGTATAGCAGGATGTAGTTTATATTGATGAATATTGTAGCAGCTATGTAAATTAAGTAACCCCAAATCCATATAAAACAAAAATGATATCTTATTTTGCCAGCAAATAGCGAGATTAGTTGAAAATGTCAGATTATATTTACACCTGTATACAGTAACCGTTGAGACCGTATGTCCATTTCAGTGGACATGCACTTATGAAAGCTAATAATATATTGATTTCTTGCAGAAAGTGCAATCCTTTGCAATAAAATGTATCTTAAAACATTCAGGATGGAGTAAAAGCTAAGAAAAGTTGCCATTCTTGGGTTTAAATACACAAACTTACTAAAAAATGGCACCTACCTTTATCATGTTTCCTGTTAGCAGCCATCTTGCCTACTTCATCTTCCTAAAACTTTCATATTTCGCCACCAGATAGCAGCAATGCCTGACAGAGGTAACTATTAAATGTCCATTGAGATGTGCAAACAGGCTTAACAACTTATACCTTCCCAGAAAGAAAATATCAGCATGTGAAAGTTATGTCCATTGAAATGGACATGGGGTCTGAAAGGGTTAAACTTGCCCGTTTTGCTTCCCAAACCGTTCACTTCACTTTTCTTAGTCTAAGAACTCCTACCTACCTGATCCTGCAAGGGAAGTGAAGTGCTTATTAGCGATTTCTCTCAACTGAATTGCTAATGACCCATTTCTCTGGACAAACTGTTAACTCTGTATTCTTACATTTTGCATTAATTTCACTTACATGCATAATTTACTGCGATTACTCCTTTATCTTATCACTTCTTTAATTCGTAAGTTATTTCTTCCGTCAATAGTTACAGTATCAACCGACAAACCAGATCAGCAAAACATTTATTATTTGTAAGCTGACTTTAGGATTAAGAAGAGCAGCTTTTATTAGTTTAAAGGCTCTGTTTTATAAAATTAACTTCGTGATGGAGAATTTGTGAGGAAAATACAACATCCCATTAGTAAAAATTTCTTTATTTACGACACTGAAATCCGTTTATTGCTTTATCAACCAGCAGTATTATGTGGCAATGTACATGCATACAAACTTCTAGTAAATGGTTTAGCAGAGAACAATAATCGAAGATCACAATACCTTCATTTTCCAATTAAACCAATCAATATTTCTTGAGTATATCCTCAGCTTAAGGGCCATAACATCCTTAGTACAAAAAATTATCCAAAGAGTAATATATAATATGCAGTTTAAAACATCAATGACATTTGAATGCAAATATTCCTCACTTTTATAGAAGTACCAACAGTAAGAGAACGTAATCCATCTGATATAGGATGAACTATAATTCTAGGCTGCTTCGGGTACTTATTTGGCCAACTTCTAGAGAATGGAGCCATATTCAGCTACGGAATAAATAAAATATGTTCCATAGACGACATGTAATGTAACGTTGTGTTTGTGTGCGTGTCTGTGTGTGCGCCTGCGCGTGCATGTGTGCGAGTGTGTGTGCGCGTGCGTGCGTGTGTGGGCGTGTGTGCACGTGCGTGCGCGTGCGTGCGTGTGCGTGCGTGTGCATGTGGTTGATTTCATGTATTAACACCGCATGCTCCGTTACACAGTAAAACTACATGTAGTTCAATAAATTACACGTATGTTGTTTATAAAGCTCAATAATTCCGTTAGATGCTTGGTCGCAAGAACATTAGAGTTTGCCGGCCACTGTTCACCTCTTTTTCTAATGATTAGTATAAGTTGGCGTCTTTGTTTTTTCAGTAGAGTACACTCATATGTTGAGTAATTCACGGTCTGGTCTGCCTGATCACCCTTGCACATTGCACTTTCTAAAACGTTGAACCTGTTGAGGCACGCCCTTGTTTTCCCATGTCCAGTTAAGATGGCTGAAGTCCGTCCACATCATGGAATCTTCTATTTTAAGCGTTCTTGCACTAAAGGGAAACACATTTTGATGATCGTTTCTTTGTTAGTGTTATCCCGTAGGTGTTGCCATTTACGTAATCCTCTCTCGTCTGCTTCCCTGATGATACGGGTTTTTGGGATCTTATCGTAGATAATCTCTGTTATCTCTCTGCCTTGCGCGGCTTTCTTTGCTGATTTATCTGCTAGTTCATTGCCACTTAGCCCCGCGTATGGCTTTACCCGTTTTATGTGCATTGTCCAACCATTTTCGTGCAGTTGCTTAATCTTAGCCTTTACTTCTTCTCACATTTTACTTCGAATTTGACTAGTCTGGAGAAGATCTACTGTAATCTGACTGTCAGTGTTCACTACACCAAATTTCTGTCCTACATTGAGTTCATTGTTGCCTTCTGGTTCTATAAGATCCTGTAAAATGTAAAATCATTAACTGTTCAGCTGGTTATTTGAGCAATGGAGGCTAAGTTTATACTTTAATTCTTTAATCCGTTCTGTATTTTAAAAAATGACTGCCGCTTCTCCGGTTTTTCCGTTTCCCTTGCTCTCGTCAGTGTAAATTTCCTTTGTGTAAAAGTCATCGTTTTCGAATAATATACCTAGGTACTTCAATCGTTGTACTTGCTCTACTATCGCGTTGTTTGCACACACACACACACACACACACACACACACACACACACACACACACACACACACACACACACACACATATACACACACACACACTTACCTGACTTCTTTCTTCTTTTCTTTCCCTTGTTATCAGAATAGCCTTTGATTTACTGCTGTTGAACTGGAGTTTATAGTTGGTAATTATTGCTTACTTATGCCAACAAGCTTACTGCTGGTGTTTTTAAACACACAAGCCGTGTGTGGGCAATGGAGGTTAGGTTACTTAAACCCGGAACATGAAGTACTTACAAATGTAAGTCGCCCTTGGGGTATTTATCTCTGATGTGAGATTCCTTTGTGGTCTAACCAGGGAAAAGTACGAATCAGCTGGGGAATTTAATGTCGTACTGGTAAGTTAGCCATGGTAGCTTAGTAGTTAAAGCAGCCGCTCTATGAGCGGAAGATCCGTAGTTCAAATCCCCGCTATGGCATTGAATTTTTCAGTCCTGATTTCACCTCTTGGAGTTTATAATGTTTTGCTCAATCTTCGATTTGTTTAGATCGGTATTCAAGTACATTTCTGCTACTTCTTCATTCTCCCCTGATGTCATCAATACTAGGTCATCTGCAAAGGCTAATACGTTACTTCGTTTCGTGTAATGTAAACTGAGTAAAGAATTATATAAGATGCTCCAGAATCCTGGACCACATCAAGATCCCTGAGGACAGCCTTTCATCACTTTTTCTACTCTGCTGTGATTGACTGAAAGTTTGGCTAATCTGCCTCCAAAATAATTTGTGGTTAAATAATATAGGTTTTTGGGAATTGTAGATTTCTTAGATCGTGGAGTATACCAGGCCACCAATCAGCATCAAATGCACCCTTCACATCAGTGCTGGTAACTGTCACACTGTTTTTCTGGCCTAAACTGGCTGTTATGAACTTTCTGACTGCCAATGCTTCTCTATGGTACTTCTTTTAGGGATAATTCCATATTTGTTCATGTTGAGCAAATTTTTTATGTATATGTGATCACTGATTCTATCATAAACTTTTCTAGTATTTTCCTCCGATATTCAATATAATTATTGGTCTGAACTTTGTAGCGTCCTGACTTTCTTCTTTCCTTTGTTTAACGATAGGGACGATTTGCGATAGTTTCCATATTTTTGGAAAGCATCCTTGGCTTAGACATTTATTATATATGACCGTGAATGATGAGGGGGAAACTCTCAGTATAATATTTTGGGTTATACCATCTTGGTGCTTTTTGGGGAGTTAAACTTTTGAATATCATTGAGTGTTTCTGCAGTTGCGAAGTTCCCGTCATCCGGTGTATATAAGGGTTCTTCTTGTAGTCTACGCATCTCTTGTTGTTACACTGAATCACTTTCTGTGTCGTCTTCAGGAGTGAAGTGGCCTAACATACACTGAAGTGTTTCTTGGATATCGGCTGTATAGGCACCATCTGCATTTTGAATAGTTGTTAAGGTGGGTTGAGTTATTATCTTTCCACCAGTCGGTTTATATGCTGCGTGCCATACGTTACTTACATCTTGGATGGTGCAGTATATTTTCCATGAGTCTAACTTTTGTTTTTGTTGCTGTAATTGGTATTCACTTTTCCCTGCATTGTAAATAGTTTTCCTCTCTTCTCTGAGATGTTGGTTATTTAGTGTTCTCTGATATTTTCTGCGTAGAGCATTTACCCTTTTTGTTAAAATTGTAAGCTTGTCATTGCACTATGGGACTGATTTCATCTTGGTTAATATTTTACTTGAAGACCCATGTCACATGCTGTTCTACTGCAAGAGTGTATGTTATGTAATGTATGTTATGTACGTATGTTTACTGCCACCTATTGAAGTAATTATCATTAACTTTAATTTATGCCAATCGATGGTATATGTAAGGATTGATAACCGTTAGGACGTTTTCATTGTTAAAACGAAATCTACAATGGAAATTATATTTTAACTTGGTTACTACGCTTGTTGGCTTCTTCTGCGATACTGGTACCTATTTTAGTTACTTAGTTAGAAACACCTCCCATTGTTATAACATTGTAGATTACGCTGCGAAAAGAAAACCATAATAGGTGACTTTAAGAAGGTCGTAGGAACTATACTTTTAACGCCTTACCAGGTAAATTACTCTGATAGCTTATTGTTAACACATGCATTTGGACCTAATTAATTCACAATTCGGTACTGTGCTAAAAGTTTTAATATTAGAGAGTTACTCAAGGTTTGAAACATACCTTAAAGTAAACTGTTAATTGAGTTTTACTTGCATTTATTATAACACCGTTCGTTCGGAACTAAAACCAACATTACTATTGTCAATAATATTACCACTACCACAGCACCACCATCAGAAATACCAACACGTAGATCACCACTAAAACTAAATAAACCCCGGCGCGACAGCCCACGAAGGGCCAAGGCCTACCGCCCAGCCGCTGCGTCCCCCACCTCTGCCCACTACAGGCGGCATTGGTGAGGTGCAGTACTGGAGGGTCGGACGTGTTCAGCGTCCCGAGCCCTCCCGGCCAGTTATGCGGTCTTCTAGACCTGGGGCCGCTACTTCTCCATCAAGTAGCTCCTCAATTGGTCCCCCCGGGACCTAACGAGGCTGAGTGCACCCTGTGCCAGACCTCCCAGAGGGGATAAAATCCCCATGCTGGTACCGGGGATCGAACCCGGGTCCTCCACACCAGAGGCAAGCGCGCTACCAACTGCGCTACTGAGGCGGTCTAGATCACCACTACCACTTGGTAAAACCACGATGACTACATCCACTGTTGGTTACAGCATTACATATACTCTGCTATGACTATTACAACCACCGTCACTGGTACACTAATACCAGTTATTTGATTACTACGACAACGAACGCCACCACCGCCGCCGCCACCACTGCCACCGCCAGCGCCAACGTGAGTAAATATCCGTAATCACTGTTCACTGAAAGGAAGATAAACTCGCTTCGTACCATTTAGTCTCGCGTTTAACTCCTAAAGTAAACAAACTTGTAATAATCCTTTAGACCATGGTCGCCCAAGCTTTTTGATTTGCAGGGCCATTAGACGTAAGGAGGATTGGATGCGGGCCATATCGCATAACATACGGTAAAAGCAATGTCTTAGTATAAAGTTAGGTTATAAATATCATTTTAGGAACGAAAAGGTTGTTCATTTGCAAAGTTTAGCCATCGCGAACTCCGAACTGTGACTCTTTGGTAAATTCTGAATTGATAATTTACTTCTAAAATAAGTTAGGACTCTTTCATGAAAACATATTACTTTGCTTATAGTGTTCATAATCAGCACCATTTACGCATTTTCTTAGCGCTAGTTCTGTTCGCTTTCTTTCACAATACAAACATTTTTTTAGAATATTGTAACAAAACGGCAATTTCACGAACCCCACTTCTGACACCAATGTTACATAAATGACAAAATCAGTCCAATTACTTTTTTTTACTCTATTTTCCCCCAGAACTTTTGCAGAAATACGCAGTTCTCTCTGGCTGACGTTAATACAGTTCTTAGTCCTTCATGATACTACAACTCGCCACTGTTTTCTTCTCATAAACTTGACTCAGTCCTTTCACTGTCTTTCTTCACTTTCTCTGTCTCTCAAACACTACCTATGACGATTCAATCACTCAACACTCGTTAAAACGTCTTCACTTCGACGTTAGGTATCTTTCACAACAGTCTTGCACTCACAGACACGCTGACCGACGCATGTCTGTAACCGTAACTCGTTACCTCGTTCCCTTATATAGCGAGGATGGTGTAAAGTGGACCTTTCTTGAAGTTATACAAATACGTCGGCCACCGGATGCTTCTCGAATGTTCAAGCAATCCCTTAAGCGCCACAATCATTGTTGTTAGTCACGTACACACAGTCACGGGAGGCAGCCCGATGTTGAGCGCCTTTGTTTGCTTGCTGGCTTCGTATGTGGTGAGAAGTAGCTTGGCCCTGGCCATTGTTTGCTGCACGCTGCGCTCGGCGTCACAATATTAACGCTTATTACCAGATTCGGAGAAAAATTAGCGATGTTACATTAGGGGTGAAATAAAGAAGGGGTTAGAAATATCCCCTCTAAATGATTACACTCTACAGGTGGGCCAGTCCAATCTAATGCAATTTAGGTTTTCAGCAAGTAGAAAAAGTTAGTGAAAAATAATTTATCTGTAGGTTTAAAAATTAGGCAGTCGAAATCTTTGTGCCCATCGTCTTTTCTGAGATATACATGGAGAAGAAATCTAAAATAATGCCCGCTCTCTCATGGGAGTCCTGTTGATCTTCGTGACGTATCTCGAAGAAATGAATCATGTTGATGTAAAACATGGAGGAGCGTTTAATTAGATGATGCACCATACATAAATTACGTGAACTATGCACACCTCGAAAAACCCCAAAAAGATTCTATATAAGTGACTACGACTACACATTTGTAAGGTGTAGAGCAGGGGTGTGAAACAGCGCTCACCAGGCGTGAAAAATTTTCCCCTATTTTCCCTCCCTCCGTGATGATCAAATCGGAAAACGGGAAAAACAAAGCGAAAACCGGTTCTACTAGTGCAGGCATGTCAAACGTCACTCCGAGGGTGTGAAGAGAGGGGTCTACCCCTCCTTAACTGCAGTAGCACGCACTAGTAGAACCGGTTTTCGCTTTGTTTTTCCCGTTTTCCGATTTGATCATCACGGAGGGAGGGAAAGTAGGGGAAAATTTTTCACGCCTGGTGAGTGCTGTTTGACACCCCTGTACTAGTGCGTGCTACTGCAGTTAAGGAGGGGTAGACCCCTCTCTTCACACCCTCGGAGTGAGGTTTGACATGCCTGGTGTAGAGTGTTGAGCAAATCAAACCGGAAGCGCTCGTTGGATCGGAGGCAACGGTCCCATAACGACCTCCGTGTTCTTACGATAAAACACCTTCACGTGTTTTTCTTTCGGTGCTATTTAAGAATATTTGTGTATTCCAATAAAATATGTGACGTTACCATGCCAGTAGCAGTAGCAAGTATCATAGGACACCCACATATATGAACGTGTACTGAAATTCAGCATGTGCTATGCAAGGAGCCTCAATTCTCTTTTTGTTTTTCTTTTTTTCAAGAAACATTATACTTGTTCATTCTAGTTCATGAACTTTAACAGTTCCACGTGTTTTAATTTTCTTTGGGAAACGATGAAAAGTAAGGAAGAATGAGAATATCAACTGATACCTTGTGGTTAGATAAAAGATAATACTTTCATATTACAATTATATGCAACACTTGTATATAACTATATACAACACTATCACTGTGTGGGTGACCTTGCAGACAACGAATTACAACTAAATTTATTTCATTTGCTTCATATCGCATTATGTATGAAATTGTTATCGGATAATCTAGAACTATTTGATGGTAAATCCTCTCGGTTACCCATTAGAACTGTTAAAACCAATGACATTCCTAGTAACGCATGAAGAGCTTTGTGATATCCATACGCATTGTGTGAAATTTCCGCGAATGCTTCATTTTTTTCCTTACTTAACCTCTCCCCGGCAGTACTTCAATTGCTTTAATATTGTGTAGGGACTTTCCTTTAGCAGTGAAATAATTGCCCCACGTTATTTAATAACATAAACATAGGTATACGCAGTTTTCATGTAATACAAAACAATAAAACAAAGGGGAATGTTTGCTTGGTATATGTCAGCACTGTTGATTTACTTCCTCACTATTAATTGGAAGGTGTTAGAATGTTATTTGTTATGTTTTGTTAAAAGCGGCATTCCTCTTTATTTCTGTGATACTGCGTTGATAACACTGACATTCCCCTTTATTTTGGAGATAATTATATATTTAATTCGTTTTCCATTTTTTTCAATTATAAACATTAATTCCGGGTTTTCATTATTATCTATGTACAATACCAATATATTAGGCTAATCTTAATGTAATAATTTATGTAAATGTATTACTATAGACAACATCAAAGGTTGAAGCTTTCAAATTGGATTATCTCAGTTTGTTGAAAACATGACATTCCCCCTTTTCCCGGCGTACCCTTCATTTGTTTACAAAATTGTACAAAAGAGCATGGCACGGTGCCCCCTGCTACAATTAATAAGGCAACAAAGTAAACTAAAGCAAGATGATATCTATGTACTTTAAAAGCTGTAAGTACTGAGTAAGTATTATTTATTTCTTCAGTTTCGTAGGAAGTAGAAGATATATTTCTGGAATTTCAAACCTTCTTTGTATTATATACATATATGCATTTCTCGCTTTTCAAAACTAACAATCAGATTATGCCAATTCTCCGATAGAGACAGGTACATCACATTATAATAACCCTTCCTTCTAGAGGTGACACGTGGCTCGCCCACACCTGGTCTAATCCATAGCATCCTCAACTAAAACTAAATAATCTTAGTGGGCATATCCTCTGAGTCCAGAAAGTTCGTATTGTATTATAGAACCTTCGTATATTCTTTTTTATCATTCATTAATTTGAGTTGGGCTACGTACAGTCGGTCAATCTTAAAGGAGATAGGTTTTAAATGGTGAAATAATGAAGTTGTTGAGTGGTTTCCGAAATTTCCCTATATGGCCACACAACTAATATTATTATGTATAGATAATTTTTATTGCATAATGATACAGATGTGGCAATGACAGCCAAAGAAGTTCTCATATATGAAGGCTTATAGTTTATTAATAATATTAATAATAATTTAAGGATACTCAACTAGAAAGAACATAGACAGTTCATTGACTCTGATTCCCTGCATCAATCTTTTGTAATGTTGCAAGCAACTTCTCAATCAAGTGGTTTTGTTATCGGAAAGATACAGAAGTGACGCCTGGAACATTTCGTTACCAACCAAAGCCATCCTATACCTCTATAAACTACTGTTTCACATAAAATTATACCTTATTTAGCCCTTAAATTGTTAAGCGTCTACAATATACCTTGGTTATTTGTCGTTCGACATTTTTCGTTTAATGTCGCCTGCATTTGTTTATTAAGTCGATTCGCGGCTCGTGCTCGAGCAGTGTATGCACTTCGATGAGGCCGCTTTACCGAGAGATCTAATTACGTCCACGTGCTTGCTGACAAGTGCCGTGTGGAGGAGGTTATTGTATGAACGGAGTGTTTAGGCAACATACATTGAGAGGGCTAGAGTGAAGCACGTTACAGTGTGTTGCATAAACCAATGAGAAAAGTTATCTCTTGTTTTACAGCTTTTTCTCAAAATGTGATTTTTTAACCTAGGAAGGGAAACTTCCATTTCTAGACCATATAGACCTTAAAGGGCCAATTCAACTGCTTAAGAGCAGGGAACGCGTGATATAAAATTCAACACTATTTAGCTTCTCTTGGCAGATCACTGCCTGTTTATACTACAGGTTAACCTGTCAAGTTTCAAACATTACCCTAGCATCAGCACGTTGTGTATACACCTGCACTGCTTAACCATATGGTCAAAATATTGTGACAAAATTACATAAGTTCAGTCCAATTACTTTATCCGTCTATTTTCTTCTAAGTGAATACACAAAAATACACTTCTCTTTTATTGATGTTCACGCAGTCTACAATCCTTCGTGATATTACAACTCACAACTGTTTTCTTCTTATAACCTTGACTCGCTCCTTTCACTGTCTTTCTTCACTTTGTCTCTCAAACACCAACTTTGACGATACAATCACTCAACACTCATAACTACTTCGCTGTCTTCCTTCACAGCGCGACGACACATGCAGCTGACACACACACACACACACACACACACACACACACACACACACACACACACACACACACACACACACACACACACACCAAAAAACTGACCCCTGTTACTGACGTAACACGGACCCTTCTCGAACTTCATCAAATACGCCGGCTGCCGGAAACTTCTCGAATGATCTGGTTCTACTGCTCTGATTGTTGTCCCGTTTTGCTCGCATCATGTATTAGCATAATGGTTACGGTTTGAGGTTCAAATATCGCGAAACAATGTGGGATCATTTGTCTCTCGCCACTTCCTAAGGTTTACTTCAGTTCTTTTATTTCGGCAGAAGGACAGGGCTGCTCCACGACGACAAAATTGGATATATGTGTTCTGGTTTTTTTGGGGAATGCAAGATAAAGTGTAGAAAATATAGTCTAAATATCAGGAGGGACTCTACACGTAAAACAACATCTGAATCCGTACATACTCAGCTCCAGACCTGCTTTATTTTAAGACCCTTATGGCATAGCAGTGATGTCCAACCTTTGCGACAGAGGGGAGGTTGGATTTACCTCCTTCCACCTTGTGCATACTGAGCCACTCTTTAACACTCAACACGTGCAATGTGTTGCGATGGCAGTTTGGTTACATGTACGTTGCGTTTGATTTACGAAAGCACTTTCAAACCTTATACGACAAACATCTGTTCATTAGTTACTTCTGTAGTACTGCCTACATTTAAGAAGTGTATCAATATTTGGCGACAAAGTCGAAGTGCATAGCCTTAGAAGATACACCAAGTGATCGTCGCGTAACTTATTGTGATACAGTCTTTTAATATAGTTCCATTTGCAGAAACTCTGTTCCCCAATATATGTGGAGCTATACTTACTCTCATACAAACTATTCTTGCAAATGCTTATTTCTCTATCTACTACATTGTAATCGACATAAGCATTTAAAGAAAATATCTTATCGCTTTTTGTTGTTCGTGAAAGGGAAATATGGGAATACAGTAGGCTTTAAGCGATAGTAAAATGTTTTAAGAGCTGGTTACTATACCTTTCAAATTCCCTTCTCTTTTGAAGGCCAAGAGATAAACGCAAATAATATATTTCTATTTGCGAAAAGTATAAGCATTGGCAAATTCAAACAAATAATAAAGAATATCTCAGAAATCGTTCACAGAGAAAAAGGGTATTTGACATAAATTGTGTTTTATCGAGATCCAAATTTCCTGTTTTGTGAGATTTGGATTCTCTGTCCCTCTTACTGTTTAGCATTTATGCAAAATTGATTCAGAACGAACGGAAGTGTATGACTTAGAAACTGCCATGGAATCGCCTGTTTGTGTCCGTCACTGGCAATTTACTGTCTGATTGTGAATTTACATGCCACAGGTACTAGGTGATTCATTCTGCGACTGAAACAGGAGGTGCGGTTGTAGTGGAAGCGTCTCCAAAGTGACAGGATTAGCAATCCCCATGGTATAGGAATGCAGTATATAACTGTTGTATTAGTAATGCAGGTTAGGTTGCATGTTATTTTACGATAAGTAGGGTTCGAACCTTTATACAGCTAACGCGAAATGAGGCGGTTGCAAGATACCTGCCACATTGGCAGAGTGTGAAGTCATTGCGCGAGTACAGTGACAGCACAAAACAACTGGGCTCACTGCTTACAGTGAATAGTATCTGTCGAATGTGTTCACTGGTTCCACACATAGTAAAATCCCTCCAGCACTAAAATCGAAAAATTCACATGCTGCTGAACTTGTATAAGAATTTGGGAGTGAATATTTTACTGCATTGAATATAGGTTATACAACAACGTTATCTACAGCGTTCTTAAGTCGTCTATACCTGGTCTCCTCTGTGCTGTGATTATGTGACAGACTGACCCCTCCCATTTCCTATAGACCGTACTCCACAAGCTTTCGTTCCCTGTATGAAGGTTCGCTCCCTAATAATAAGTTAATAGTGTATAATATGCCTATCTTCTGTTTAATCTTGGTCTTTGTTGTAAATATTCCTTTTAGAACTCATGAGGCAGCAACATATTTTGAGACAGATTATGACATAGCCGCATTACCAGAAACGCGGGATATGAGTGGAAAGTATGTCCCTAAGGTCCATTTTTTAATGGAAAGAGGTGATAGCGCGGCTAAATAGAAAAGTGTTATCGTTAAACGTGTTACTGGACTTTTGGCACATGGAGCCAGTTGGTTGGAAACACGCTTCGTCACAAATATAGGGATCTTATCTATATTCACTGCGTTTACCTACCGTGATGTGTGCTGAAAGACCTATGTGTTCCCTTCCCTACCGAAAAGAGTTGGGGGAGAATCACTGTCAACTAAGTTTACGAACAAAAGTTTCGTGTTGTTTTTTCCACGTCAGCCCATGACGAAATTATAGCTGAACCACACGCAACGAATATGCGTAGGCGTGTGTTTTAAATGGATTAAAAATACAAAGGTAAAAGCTCCTCCCCAGCCTTAATAGGGTGCTGATGGAACAACATGTTTTTCGCTTGGTTATGTGTGATTTATACTCCTTTCTTTTTCTTTTTTATCTACACCGTTGTGTAGCTGAAAGCATTTAAAATTCATATAGTAGAGGGGTTAGTTATCGGGAGAGAATGAATCACCCTTGGCTTTTACATCGAGGTCATAGCTTTAAGTGTGGGCGCACATTGTGATGTTTCTATTCTAACCTGTAAACAAAATTGCAAATGTTATAGCTTCGTGTTTGATTATTAAAATCTCCCTCTGGCTCCCGGTGTCGCTTTTCCACCTCTGGCTTGCGGGTCTATCCACCACAATTTCCTGATTGATTTTAAGAGTGTGTAGAACCTTTTCATTTCCCAAAGTTTTCAATCACTTTAGCTGAATATCAAATATTACATTGAAACAGCTCCTTTCGTAAACCCTCGAAAATTATAATAACAGGAAAAACAGAGCCATTAAGAAATTATACTTCGCTTGTTAAATCAACAAACAAAAAATAAAAATATACTTTGATCTAGAGTCATTAGGTACTGTGGTAAGCTTAAAGAAACATAAGATTAAATGTAGTCCAAATATAAAGCATACGAAATGAAGTACTAAAGTAGCAGTGTGAGAAATAACGCAGAGTGCATATTAGGTTGTCACAGACTTTTTAAATCAACAACGAAGAAAGGACAGAAAATTTTGCTTAGGAATTGTGATTAAGTGTAGTATTTTGAGAGTTAAACTGCAATAAGAAGAAATAAAACATATCAAAAATGATAAATGGCGATTCATTTGCCAGGAAAAAAATTAACATCGATCCAGTGCCGCGCCCCAGATATAAGAAAAGGGTCGTGTAGCTCTCCGACATTCCTGACTGAAGCTACGCTGAGGCCGATATTTAAACCAGTTATATAAGTGCACCTCAACGTAATTACTAGCCTGGTTTTATTATATGTTTATAATTCTAAGTTACTTGGTTTAAAAATAAATATTGCTGTTGTATGCCATATGTTTCTTGACGATTAAATATAAAAAAGCCATGCAACGTTTAAGTTTCCATTCTAGTCAATTTATTGCAGCACACAAATTTAAATATAATTTTTGTTATATTTACGTTTTAAAATAATCATTTTTAAAACTTATTATAAGTTTCATTATTTTTAGCTTCATTTCCAATAAAAATCTAACTCTAACACCATTTGAAACATAGAAAATGTATATAATGGTGTGACTTTTGGTTGGTGGGTGTAAAGTAAAGAAGACAGATGTAGTCTAGATAAAGAAACACTTTTATTTCCGTAAACAGTCACTTTTTACACCGTTGCAACAGCAAGAAAGTCTTTTCCGATTCACTCACAGCACGGCTCCAAATTCGTCACAAAACTGTCCCTTCTCCGTCGGCACGACTCCTCAACGCTTCGCATACGTCTCTTCTTTCCGTCGGCACGACTACTCAACCTTCACATACGTCTGACTTCTGGTCCCTTCTTCTCACACTTTACCGCTATTTATATCTCCCAGGTACTGTTCTGGAAGCTTCAGGAAAGTTCAGTTATTGCGGTGAAATACAAAGCAGACAATTCCAGAAGCCTCTACCCCTTTCTCTCTTTCGGCAAGCGCCCAACAATGCGGCCATTCTCTGTCTCTTTCCTTCGGCTCCTTTGCGGTAGTGCCGACAATAATGCGATGGGTGACACTGCTGTTGTCGGCAATTAGATGCGGCGGGCGCGGTGACAATAGTTTGAGTTCTTTGATACTTGGGAATGTGAATGAAAAATTTTACTAGAATTTAATGTCTGCTGAGAGAAAAAGTAACCCCAGAAGTTAAAGTTTAAACTGAGGAAAAATAATATTCGAAATCATAGACTTTCAATAATTTTTTATCCAAAATCCTGAACTCAATTTTCCCGAGATTTCCAAACACACGTCAGTGGTGCAGCCTTTTAAGGGATTACAGCTTCCAAATTAAAAATGTAACGTTCCAAGACTTTGCCAAATTAATACCGAAGCTTATAATTGCTATATCACAGAGCATTTCTTCCAAATGCAATGATTCCAGGAATACAACTTGGAGGTATGGTGGTCCCCAGTTCTATATAAAGCACAAAATAAAAAATTAATTGCAAGGGGGATGACATTTAAGTAAAATAGGTCTTCCAAAAGCACCAGTTTTAATTATATCTAGTTCTAAAGTGTCTCCAAACTACGCAAATGCGTCAACTAAGAGTGTGCACTGTTATTTCATGCCCCAAAAATAAAATAATTTTTGGTTCAAAACTAGCAATCACAATTCTAATAATAACTTAGGCTTTCAGGGCCGGTGTCCTGACAATTAGGTATGTTTATTTCTTTCGGGCTTGTAGGCCGTGGTCTAGAAGGCATTGTAGATACCAACGTTTCGCCAAGTACTGCGCTTGGCATCTTCAAGGTAAGACGATCCATTGTCTGCACTGGTCAGAGTTTGAATGCGGAAGCAGAGAGGGGAATGTGGAAGCAACGACCGTTAATGACCGTTGGCGCTCTTATATGATGCGGGTGGGTGGGGTATTGTTGCGCTGACTAAGGTGGTGATTGGCTTGTATCGGTTGGTGGGCCGGGTGTAGACGGGGTTTTATTACAGCTGTTGTGTGTGTCTGAATGTTTATCTAAGACCGGTGTCCATGTTTTCTGTACACGGAGTGCTTCTTCCTTACGATTCAAGTTGTCTTTGCGTTTGTAGATTTCTATGGTTTCCCTTTGTAGTCGGGCATAGTAGTTAACTGAGGAAGACAGGATTCGGAATTATTTAAGGTTGACATCATGGCCGAATATTAAGGCGTGCTCTGCCACATACGATTTTTCCGTTTGTCCCAATCTGGTGTGACGCTCACGTTCTTTTAATTTGGTGGCCACACTGCGCATGGTAGTGCCTATGTATACTTTCCCGCAACTGCAAGGAACTTTATATACACCTGCAGATGTGTGTGGGTGGCGTTCTTCTCTGGAAATCTCAGTAGGTCTTTGATCTTGTTTGTCGGTCTGTAGACAGTGTCAAGTCCATGTGAGCGCAGAAGCTTGCTTATCCGGGCGGAGACGTTCCTGATATAGGGGAGAATAGCTGTTGATACTTTGCCGCTTTCCTCCTTTGCCGCGTTCCCCCTTTTAGTTGGCCGTCTGGGATGAATTGCGCGCCGGATTTCTTTTCGTGTGTATCCATTGGCCCGGAATGTTGAGTTTAGGTGATTGAGTTCTTCCTTTAAGTATTTCTTGTTGCAGAGCCTGGATGCTCGTTCTGTAAGTGTTTTTATTATTCCTTGTTTCTGCCCAGGGTGATGGTTGGAGGTTTTATGTAAATATCGATCGGTATGCATACGTTTCCTGTAAATACTGTATCCCAGACCATGGTCCACTGTTCTTATGACTTGCACGTCTAGGAAGGCCAAAGTATTGTTATGCTCTTTCTCCATGGTGAATTGAATGTTGTCATTTAGGCTGTTTATATATGTCAGAAACTGATCTAGGGTCCCTTCCCCGTGACTCCATACTACAAAGGTATCATCGACATAGCGCAACCAGGTCTCCGGTTTAAGAGGTGCCTTGGCGAGTGCTGATTGCTCAAACTTTTCCATGAAGAAGTTGGCGATCACCGGGCTCAAAGAACTGCCCATAGCAACACCTTCGATCTAAAAAGTGTTGTCCCATTGGAAGTAATTTGTTATAAGGCAATGGCGGAAAAGCTCCGAGATGTCCTTGGGAAAAGTTCTTCTATGTGACTTAGGGCTTCTGCAAACGGTGAACAAAGAGACAACATCAAAGCTCACCAAGAGTTTTTGATGTGTGAGTTAGTGGTGCCGATATATGGTTGTAATAAAGATGAGAGATGTTTGGCGAACCTATGCTGCTCACTATGGGGCGTAGCGGCACATTTTCCAATTCTAATAACTTCTCTCTTTTGGTAAACAGTTTAACACAGTCACTTTTGAACATTAAATATTAATATACCCTTTTAAGGATACCCATCTGTGAAATTTTGAAAATCTACAGTTTTCATTGGATTGATTTGAAATTTTAACACAAAAATCACTGTATAGGGAGGAGTAACTGTGCTAAATTTCATACATTTAGTCAGATTAGTTGCTAACATATTAATATTTTACTATATTTTTTTTAATATTTGTATAAATGGTTCCCCATGATGCAATTTTGATTTTAAAAACTTAATAATTTTCAGTTATGTCCTGTAATAGAATGTTAGCAAATTGATGAGATAATTTCTTAATCTTGTTATTAGTTTGGACAAAAATAAATTTTAAAGTTTAAATTCATTATTTTTTTCATTTAAATTTCGAAATGTAAACTTTAATATTTAATTACTCAGCAGTTATTTACGTTATGAAAAAATTATCTCATCATTTCTTTGCAATGTTATTTCTAAGCAGATACACCAAATTTCATGCATAAGTACTGAAAATTACATCGTCTGGAGCATTTTAAAGAGCAAACGGGGCTAAAAATAAAAGCATGGAAAAACCAAGTGTGAAGTCATAGCAAGGATAGTGGAACTGTATGGATTTAAATGAACACGAGCACTTACAGGTAATCAGTTAGGCGGCCACGTGACATAGTTAAAACGGCCGTAAGGCTATAAAAAGCATATCAAAATAAAGCAGAAGGTTTATACTATTTGATAAAACAAAAATCCATTTTTGGCAATTTTTGAAATTTTTAGCTTTTTTACACAGATGGGTATCCCTAACTTATGGTTTGTAGTTTTACAATAGTTACGCATTTCAACAACGGAATAAAGGATCCTATACATTTCTGAAGATAGTAAATGTTGCCTGTGTGTGTATGTGTATGTCTGTGTGTGTCTGTGCGTGTGTGTTTGCGCGCGCGCGCGTTTGCGATTTGAGTTTACTTTGCAGCGCAAAGTAAATAAAACTAAGAGAAGGTTAAGTTCAAGCCCGCCAGGAACACTGTATTGTAAGGCTGATAATTTTTCAAGATGTAGATGCACGTCTTTGAAGTTAACCGATGAGCTTCAATGGAATAAATATGTTTGTTAAGGAAGTTTGTAAATACTAAACAATCCATTTTCTCGGTTAATTCATCAACAATTATGAGAAGCTTCTTGAAACATAACCACGTTATTAATGCCACAGTAGGTCCAAAATTGTCCTTAAAGCTGGCTTTTATCATCGAAAAGATAATTTAGCTATATTTGGTTTCTGAAAGCACGGGTCATTTATATCAGAAAACGTCGTTGACAGAAAAAGCTGTTCAAATTAAAAACGGGCGAAACAAATTTCTTTATATCTTCAAAGAAGCAAACCAATTGAATCAAGCCCATAGAAACAGCCATATTTAACAGTAGCCGGTCTTCCACCAATATATGACCTAACGTATACGAGTCTGCTCCAAACGGTGAAGAAATTGAGGTTTTCCTGTGAAGTGATGTAGAATTCACGGCCCAAAATGGCAGATGTAGTACATCGAAATAGTAGTGTATTTAAAAATATAATTATCCTACGTACAACGATATAAAATCAGTTATATATAATAAAAGTGGAAATTTCAGTAAGCAAATTCTTCCCAAAGGTCTAAAAATTATATTTTTGTTAATATGTACCGTTTAGTAAGTGTGTGTCGTTTATGTTCTTTGCAAATCACTTTTGTTTATTTTAGAATACACCGTTGTGGATGTAGAACTAGAACACATCTGTTTGTGTGTGAGTGTGCGTGCGTGCGTGCGTGCGTGCGTGCGCGTGTGTGTCTGCGGGTACGTGCGTACGGATCTCTGTTTTCCACTGCAAAGTAAGGAGGAAAAATTCTAAAGAACCTATAACAACAGTAACTCTTGTTTGTAGCACAGTCTGTATTTCATTTACACAGTTCCTAACAAAAATTTCCCTTGATCAAAGCTAATTAAAGGGTGAGGAAGAAACAGAACGAGCCTACTGCATTATTACAATAATACTTCCTTTAATCATTAGCATTTATTTATTTACTTATGAAGGCACACACGAGATAATGAATCATAGAAAAGGTGAGGTATTAAAATACATCTATATTTCAATTGCATTTTATTTATGTTATAAAAACGACCACCTGTTAAGTAGCAGTTTAAGATGCGCTTAAAGATATTTAAACCAATAGAGCGGGCATCCCTGAGCAATCGGTTTAACGTACCTGTAACATTAGCACAAAAACACTGTTTAGTTTTTCATAACCTTCCATTGGGTGCAACAATGAAGGAATTATTATCATCAGGATAATTGTGAAGCTAAGAATAATCTGGGACATGTAACCTGGCTGACGGACTAATTGTCTTTCTTGTATTTTGCTCTTTTATTTGTTACAGTAATATGTAAAACAGTTACGTAATCCAAGGTCAGACAAACCTGTATACTGTTATTAAAAGAGTCTGAAGGGGATTGTCTGTAAAAGAAAAGTGCTATTCCCATTTGTTCTAAACCTCGGCCCATAAAAGAGCGGGGCGATTTAAGTTGGTAATAAAGTGTGCAGCTCCGCCCTTTCCAAACATCGCCTCTCCACATACCCTCTTGCATAATTCTGGCCATTTTTTTATGCGCTTCATCTCGGAAGTTGGGCGGGGGGAGGGGGGTAACACTATCAATAATTCGCCTATGTTCTTGCTAGTTTGAGATGTAACGGTGGTGAAAATTATAACTATAATTTCAATATTACTATTAATCCTCACCAAATCTTGGAAGTCAACATTGCAAGCAATACCAGACTGACCAAGAAAAGAAGCTGTTGCAATGTTTCGTCTTCTCACTGGACATGCCATCTTTAGGAAAACATCTCAACCGTTTTGGACTTGCCTAGCCCTACCTGCATGCTCTGTGAACTACAAACAGTCATGGATACGGATCATCTGCTACGATGCCCAGCTATATTAGGGTCTTCTGAAGTATCAGAAGTACCTGCATGCTCTGTGAACTACAAACAGTCATGGATACGGATCATCTGCTACGATGCCCAGCTATATTAGGGTCTTCTGAAGTATCAGAAGTACCTGCATGCTCTGTGAACTACAAACAGTCATGGATACGGATCATCTGCTACGATGCCCAGCTATATTAGGGTCTTCTGAAGTATCAGAAGTACCTGCATGCTCTGTGAACTACAAACAGTCATGGATACGGATCATCTGCTACGATGCCCAGCTATATTAGGGTCTTCTGAAGTATCAGAAGTACCTGCATGCTCTGTGAACTACAAACAGTCATGGATACGGATCATCTGCTACGATGCCCAGCTATATTATGGTCTTCTGAAGTATCAAGATACTGGAAAGCCAGAGAAATGGTGTATCATGTTTGTTAATTATGTTTGTGTTCAATTACTTTACCATTAGATAAATGAATGAAGGGATGAATGAATGACGGAAGCAAGGAAGGGAGGGAGGGAGGGAGAGAGGGATGGAGGGAGTGATTAAGGGAGAGAGAAAGAAAGGGATTAATGGAGGAAGTGAGGGAGGAGGAGATTAAGGGAGGAAGGGAGGGAGGAGGGGATTAAGGGAGGAAGGGATGGATTGAGGGAGGAAGGGAGGGATTAAGGGAGGAAGAGATTAAGGGAGGAAGGAAGGGATTAAGGGAGGAAGGGAGGGAGGAAAGGAGGGAGGAAGCGATTAAGGGAGGGAGGAAGAGATTAAGGGAGGAAGGGAGGGAGGAACGAATAAATAAATATTACTATTAATAATTATTGTTTTTGACTATGACCTAATTATTAATTATTACTATTGTTATACTGTCATTAACTCAGGAGAATGTCTTTGTCTTTGAACGCGGAATTCCGCTATTGAGTGGAGAGCTCATAGGTACGATGTAAACACCAGCAGTTCAAAATTAGTCTACATGGCAGTTGGAGTGTAAGCAGTGCCAGTGTTGCTACAATATTATATCGTGTGGTTCTTGAGTCTCCAATAAACGTAATTTATTAGTGATATTACTGGAAGCATGATTATAATTGCTTTGTTTTGTGTGGTAATGTATTAGTGATGCTCTTTGGCGTAATATTTATTGTACTGGGATAGAAAGGATAAGTTCCTTTTGAAGCAGGGTGTTTCACATGAATACTGCGGTTGAGCATTTTAGCGCTACAGATAACTTACTTTTGACGCACTCCTTGGCGAGCTCGAGCTTCTGATATCACTTAAGTTGAACTAGACCACCTCTAGCTGTTTACACCAATCATTTTGTTAGGTGAACCATCAATGTTGATCCTCCTTTGTTTCATACGATCATCATTAGGCTTAGTAGTCCAGCTACATTAAAGAGGAATCCAGTTAATGGCGTCCTAGTGCATGTGGCAGCACAGTGTGGGGAACCGTTTCTGTCCGTCTGCTGTTCAGACAAAACGTGCACATCACTTTTGGTAGCTCACCTACGAAGCTTAATCCTCCTCCTCCTCCTCCTCCTCCTCCTCCACCACCTCCTCCTCCTCCTCCTCCTCATCGTCGTCGTCGTCATCATCTCTTCATGGTTTAGAAGAGTTCTCCTGTTCTGGCCTCATATATCTTCCTATATTTTTATTGGTCTTCCAATTGTTCTATAACCAGAAAGTTTATATTTGTATAGCTGTAATAGAATGCGAAGGTCATCCACTCTTTGTGAATGACCTTTCCATTTTTCTCTATTTATTTGTAGATTTTCTTTGAGGAAAACATATCTAATTCTTTGTCCATTTCTAATATAATCTTGTCTTGTACATCCTTTGACTGCTCGGAGATATTTTGTTTCTACCGCCAGTATTAGGCTCCAATGTTTCTTTTCGAGTGTCTATGTCTGATCCATACAGTAAAACTGGAAGTTATTGTCTTACAACATTTTAGATTTGTATCCTTTTCAATGTACGAGCTCTTTATTATTCCACAAATGTATTGGAATCTACTCACTTTATTACTTAGTTCTTCATTGCTTGTTTTGACTGCTACATTGCCGCCCAAGTAATTAAATTTTCCCAACCTTTCTAACACTATCTTCAATGTTTTTGTTTTCCTATAAATGCCATAGTCTGACTTTTGTACTGATAGGTATATTTAAACCATAATCCTGGATTAACTTTAGTAGCCTGTGCATGCTTATTTGCAGCTTATCCTCGCTGTCTTGTGTTAGCATCATGTCATCCGCAGAGTAGCACATTTAACGCATTATTTTTATTTACATACTTTTATTCCTAATGGTATTTGTTCTTTTAATTTTCTAAGAATATCGTCCATATAAATGCTAAACAACAGCGGAGATAAACCACATCCTTGTCTTAAACTATTATTAATTATCATGTATTGGGATAATTGCCCATATCCTAAGACTATTTTTACGAACATAATATCCTGTTTGACTTACGTTTTGTTGAATTTGTTTCCAGTCATAAAGGGAAGCAAGGTTGGGTGGTATCTAATGTTACATAAATGTGGCAATCTTATGGAAGATTTGGAGGTTGGTGTGCCTCACTCAATTGTGCGTTCTTGTAATCCACAATAGTCGCATGAGGAAGCGTTTCTAGGGAGTTGGAATCGGACTGGTCAAGCGTTTGCACGTAACTGTACACTTCAGTGATTTCAAGCACACACCAGCTATTCCTCGTGTGGTACACACAGAGGAACGAAATTACTGGAAAAGTGGATAAAGCTTATTTCGGCTGAACTGCTGTCCTGTATGTGGTCGTTCACTGATAGCCAAAATATTGGAGAAATCAACTCAATCTACGGAGGAGGAATGTACTCTGAGGCCCGATAATCACAGAGATCGCCCAAGGATATTATCGGAATGGTTCGTCCAGCTCCCAGTAACCAAATCCAATAAACTCACATCTTTGAGACGGGAAAAGCGTATCAGTGTGTTGAGGTTTTCTTATTCCCAGAGTAAAACTACTTTCAACTTCAGAGTTATATCTGTCAACTGAAAGAATCAAAAGGTCCTCACTTTAAATACCTTTCGATTTCCTTTTCAAAGGTAAACCTGACAGTTTTAAAACTCTTTGGTTATATAATTGTGTATATCCTACTCATGTCTGGATGCCAAATTCCTCTGTCCTACACGCCTGTCGTCAGCGCCTTGATCGATCTTCAATAATATTAAGATTTGGAACTTGTGACAACTTGTTGCTGTTTCTACACAACGGCATCGCCGATGGAGTCAACAAGGCACTATGGTGTGTAGGACTTAGGAATTTGTGGTTCCAGACATGGCTCTTTGTGTGTGTGTGTGTGTGTGTGTGTGTGTGTGTGTGTGTGTGTGTGTGTGTGCGTGCGTGTGTGTGTCTGTGTGTGTGTCCACGGGTGTACATTTGCGCTTATTGGCTCCTTCATCATAACATGGTGCAGAAAAGGAATTAAGTAAAATGAAAAAGTATCATCTTTGTTTAACGAGGCCTTAGGTTCCCCTTCTTTCCCTCTCTTTACCCCTCTCCAATGACCACTATTTATGCTACTGGATGGACATAGTTATAAAAAATAAAACTTCGGCCTGAAAGAAAAATATTGATTTTTTCTGGTCACTCAGTAAATCGTTACTCATTAAGCTCAACTGTTGTTTAATTCACAGCATGGCGTATACATCAGAAGCTGGCCAGATTATTGATCTATGGCAACCTGGTAACACATTTCGATAAATTTCAGAATCTGCAGATTCGCAGAACTGCAATTAAACTTTAATGCCAGCCAAGAACGGTGGTTAATTGCATACCTATTAGAAGAAAACCTTTCATTCAAAAACAAAAACGGTATTATAATATAACGTAATAGAGAACATGTTTAAAGCTATTTCGACAGGAATCTTAATTCCAGTATAAATATAGGAAGAATTTGCAGAAGGATTAAACGTTTTTTCAATATAATACTACATTATGTTTACTGTAAGGGTTTACGTGTTTGTGATACTAAGGGCAAAGTTAAAGCTTTTCTTATAACACATAATCGTTTAACCCAATAAATGTTGCTTATTTCAAACATTTGCAAGCTTTTCCATAATAGGCATTAAGAATTTAGAGATAAATCTAAAGAAAATTTAAGCGTGGCTTTTCTACGAGGTCAGCTGTATCTACCCTTCCCCACTTTCCTTGTCCTCGCTACAGCGCCACGCCTTTAGCCCCGTATTGCAGTTGTAAAACAGTGTCTTAGTAATCATCCCTCACCCCTTGCGAGATCCCATAAGACGATAAGAAACTGAGAGATGGTCCCAAATGGTGCATACAACTATTACTAAATTCGTTTTGTATTCCTTAGCCGTGCAACGATACTGAAAGTTATGCTTATATTACTCTTTTGAAATGACCTTCATGATGCTTTCTATCAGTGAAGTTACATAAATAAAACAATTACGGCCTGTAGGGTGAAGGCTTCGTGAATTGTTGAAGTGTTCATTGGTTAGAAAGATATTCAAGACTCTGTCTTCAGGCTTGGCTTCGCATAAACTCATTGTCATCATTTTTTCATTAAAAGAAGTAGCTTATTGATAAGTAATCTGACAATCTCAAATAAACAGTGCAATCATACCTTCTGTCGCCACTGCCTGTTCCATGAAAAAAGGTTACGATCATTCATGCTCGAAGATGCCGGATGCCCCAATAATGGTGGATAAGACTTGAAGCTATTGAACTACCAGTTACACGGTATTGTTCCAATGATCACTTCAAATTTTATCTACCATTATTGGGGCATCCAGCATCTTCGAGCATGAATGTTCGTAAGTCTTTCATATGTTTTGCTTTGACAACCTTAAAATCTGTTGGACAACTTGGAATAATACAAGTGACTGACTTCTTGAGGCAAGCAATGAAACATATACCACTTAGGGCAATATGTTTTAGCTCAACTACATTTTTACTTGGCTAATAAAACATTGACCATAATAGCATAATTTGTGGTTTTAGCTGATAAATGGCTATAGAATACCATCCAAGTGTGGCATATTTGATTGAAGTGTGTGCTTTTGAAGTATTTAATGTCAAACCATCTAGGTTATTACCTGTTTTGTTATTGTTGTATTTATATCCCGCCTTTAACTGCAGAGGTCATATCGGCGGCCTTGCCTATTGACAAATGGCGTTACACGTTTAACGGTGGCTTTTTTTTTATATACTTTGAATACACACTTTCATTCATACTTCCAGACTCAGGGAAGGATGAGGAATAATCTTGTCTGGAGAAAAATTCCTACCCTCCCCTGCTGGGAATCGAACCCGGTACCCCTAGCACAGCAGGTAGGTGCTCTACCAACTTCGCCACGTGGCCAGCCGCAATTGCCTTTGTTTCTCAAAGTATTGATTTTTAATTTTAAAAGACAATATGCTTTGTGCAATACATGGTTGTTCATCAACTTCTCCTCAATGACTCATGTATTTCGTGTTTGACGTGTTATAATTCTTCGAGGTCGAATTCATTTACCCCAGTGTTCACGGTTCAAAATATTTAAAAAAATAAGGCCGGTAACCTTCATGGCGCACCTGTGGTCGAATACTTCGTTCATTCAGAGAAATAATTTATATACAATTAATTTATGAATGGTTATTAGGTATACACCTTTCATTTTTAAAATTATATACACATATTTTCGAATCAAAACACTTCCACTTTGTGCGACACTTTTCAGCACATGTATGTCTATAGTATTCTTAACTGGAATATCTTATATCCAGTGAAATAAGTGATCTTTGGCTTACTTTTTGTTGGTCCGTTTCTTTTTCAGTATATGCTTCTATGGTTGCAGAATTAGCAGAAGAGAATACTTATAATACATTTTCTAAACGTCTCAAAGGTAAAGTAGTTGTAGTTTTCACTTGAGCTCTGTCTATGCTACCAGAAGATGCGCTCGAGGTCACATGATGTTGATGTTGGCAAAGCGTGAACACTAGATGTGCAATTTATATACTTTTTTGTTGGATTGTTTCCCTTTGGATTTGGCATATCCACGATTTTTATGTAGAGCTGCAGGTTAACTGTGTTCTCGAGTATCGTAGTGTTGTTTACATTACGAGAGTGGGTCCTACCCCGTTGAAATCATCCGTCTCTCTCACGCGTGCTCCCTCTCTCTCCCTTTCTCTCTCTCTCTCTCTCTCTCTCTCTCTGTCTGTCTGTCTGTCTGCCTTATTGGTGTCCAAATTTCGCTGTCTAGTAACAAATTACAAGTAGGGTCATTTTACTTAATGCATACATTTAAAATACACCCTTTGCGTCATACGTGATTTACGAAATACACTCCTTATGTACTACCCGGATTATCATATTTTAAAATTCTCAGAAGAAAGAGTAGTATACTAAGCAGATTCCGCACTTTTGAAATGCTAAATTAAAGTATTTCTAGATATCTATGATTAACGTTGTATTGTGCTTTTAAAAGCTAAACCGCTTGCCTCCCAGCAATTGTGCAATACTTTGAACACACTCTTTGAAGAGGGCAAGCATGTACGTAATTCGTAGTCCACCGATCAAGTGGCCAGCCAGGTTTGGTACAACTACGTTGTGTATTAACACTTCCGCTCTAGGTCCGCGAGTGGGGAAAGATAAAAGTATGCCCTGCAAACGAGATGTTAGATGCTTCAGCAAAGGGTATACATATCTCTACTTACATGTTCTGTTGGAAAAGCGTCTCGTAGAACGTCAATAACGTTTAGGAAGATCATTTCAACAAACATTCAGGTGGACGCCCAAATACAGCCTGCAACCTGGTATTAATACTGGTGCAAGTATTACAACAGCTAAATTGTTGAAGATTTTTACTTCAAGAAAATGTAATAAAACGTGCAGCACATGTGAATGTAATTTACGAAACTTAAGATGACATATTCTATTAAGATAGTGTACGAAACTGACATTGCCTATTCAAATTAAGGAACACCACAGGTGAAATATTAAAATTAATAACTCAATTGCTAATGGGGGGAAAAGTTGCAGAAAAATTACTATTTTCTTTGTGTACAAAATTACATGGGTACATGCAACTAAGGAGAGATATTAAATAATTCCACAGCGTTGACTATATGTTTCACAAAAAGCTCAAAGGATGGTAGAAAACACAGTTGCCTGAGATCACCCATGTAAGTGGAAGCAAATTATTGTTAATGAAATTTTCCACTTTGCTCCGTAAGCAACCTCATGAAAAACTGTCCGATCCGATTATGCGCTGGTCACTCATACGGACCACGCAGTTCTGTTGTTCCCCGCCCTTGCAGGTGAGAGCAGTACCTGACGGGCGAAGTTTGTCATGACATCACGCCATCACTGTGGCTCGTTTTGATTGGTCTATTCAAAGTTACTCGGTCTCTGGCATGACCTGACGATAGCGACGAGACCGGCAGAGCCGAGCAGTAAAGGAGGCCAAGAGGGAAAATCTCATCACAGATGGTGAGAACCGACACATTGTGTCACTTCCCCTACATCGTAGATTTAACCCCTTCCACGGCCTCACAGCGGTTAGCTACCGGACCACGCCTGCCGCTAGTGTCTGTCTACCTCAAAGAACCGGTTAGTCCTTCAAATTGTGTCACTATGTCGAGAGGGTAAATACTCGATTGCATTGCAGTCACCCCTCTTCCCCATGTCTGGTATACATTTTCAACACTTACTTCAACAGCTGCAAGGCCAGATAATGTGTTCGTAAGAGAGAACTAGGGATCATCTTTGAAAGCTAAGTAGCACGTGAATTTCTATAACTGTTAAATTCTTGCTGAGTGAGTTAAGGGGCAGCCTCCCGTGAGGGTGTGCAAATTCACACTGGCTTTTACTAAATTTGAACATGCTTTCGTAAATCTCAGTACTCTCTCTCTCTCTCTCTCTCTCTCTCTCTCTCTCTCTCTCTCTCTCTCTCGTGTCTAAAATTCAACTATTTAATGTTACTTGTTAATGTTGGAAATTCAATCGTTTTAAAGTAAATGTTCAAGGTTGAATTTGTATATGAAACTTGTCTAGGTTATACAGTATTTTAATCACCCTTTGTGACGGGATTTAGGCAGCCATGTGGTTTTTAATTTGAAGTGTTCAATATGTAATAGTTGTTCGAATCATATCAATTTCATATCTATTTTACATACATAGATTGTGTAACATGTCCACGTATTTTCTGGTAATCGGTTCTTTAACTCCAGTTTTTAGCAACGCCAGAAGTCAATATACTTACGCGAGCGTTGCCATCATATTAATATCTCACGATCTTTAAGCAATCAGTATCCTTGGGTCATTGCTGCCACCCTAATAGCTACCAGAAATATGTATATGTATTTATTATACATCAATGTGTTTGTGCAATCTATAATGTATGTATTGTTACTAATCTTGTGTTCTGTTATATGCAAGCCCCACTTCCCCTACCATGCTATTTGCCCGCTCCTTTCCATCGGGCGCATTGGTTTATAAGTTGATTCAGAATCTAATGCCTTGCTTTAATTGAACTTAGCATGTCTTCCATCCTGCTCCTTTCCCTAAATGATTATGTTTCGTACTGTTAGCCTTTTACAGTAATATGTACATACATGTCCCCAAATCCAAAACGCTCCCAAACAACTTCCAATTCCGTAGTATGGATAGAAAAATCTATTTCATTTTTCCACCCGTTATGTATTTGGGAATTTTTGCTCATAGTCCAGAAATAATTTCGAGAAAAACAATTTGGATTACGAGACATAAGTAAGAGGTTTACTGATGATCACAAGATATTATAAGCTATGTACAAGAATTGCAAATGTGTGTCTGATATATGATTCCTGAGTAGGGGGAAATGACTCGTTTTACACTTATATCTGTCCATCGTTCAGGTGGTACCAAATGGGAAATGCTAAAGCTATAGCATTTTAGTCAGACATACTATATGTTTCTCCTAGGAAATGAGTTAACCGACAATAAGGTTAGGAGCAGTAGCGGGAGAGCAGGCTCATTGTGGCCTTCGTAAACTTAAATGTATAAATGTACCTGTGCCTTCTGGGGGGAGGCGAGGTGAAAGGAGACAGAGGGAGGTCGATCTAGAAACCACGACGGAGCTGGGTCCTTACCAAATCCAGATTGTAGCTCCTCGATGCCGGCCAATACAAGTGTGTGCCACAGGGGGACTAGAAACCCTGAAACCCCTCGTTACGGGGGACGGAGTTGCAAGAGCACTCGCTTTCCCTGCCATGCAGCGCCGAGATA
Organism: Tenodera sinensis; assembly: GCA_030765045.1. Classification (NCBI taxonomy): domain Eukaryota; kingdom Metazoa; phylum Arthropoda; class Insecta; order Mantodea; family Mantidae; genus Tenodera; species Tenodera sinensis. Next base: position 85,396,045 of record CM060962.1, read on the forward strand.
CCTACCGACAAGTTTCAACCCTGAAAGAACCAAGAGAATAAAGGGTAAAGTGAATTGGAGCGAGAAGAAATTTGGCTGATGGAAGGAACCTTCCTAGCATTCGCCTAGTGACCCGGGGAAACCCCCTAAAAACCCATGACACAGGAAGACCAGCCGCGGAGATCGAACCAGAATACGAGTCTCGCCTGTTATGGTCTGTGCCACCTTGCTCGCTATTAAAATATAGTGCACATTTGTTGGTATTCTGTAACGCTTAAATTGAGATTTTTCCCTAACCTCAGAACTTAGTTCTATTGTTTAAACATTGCGGAAAATGGGGATTAAAACAAACAGAAAACACAACGACAACGCCCATTAATTTATTTAAAAGGCCAATTTAGTTCTAACAAGTTAAATCTCCAATAGTGGGTAAATCCAAGTATCCGGTTGTTAATGCACACAATAAAATAAATAAATAAAAAAAGAAGCATAAAAGGCTTCATAAAATGCCACATAATTGCACAGTTAGCAAACATTAGAGTGGAAAGAAAGAAGCATTAATTCAAGCAGGGTCAGAAGGATAGGGGAACACACGTGACCATTGTTCTCCCTTGAGTCTGCGGGGTCGGGGGTGGTTAGGATTAGTGCAGGTAGAAAAAGGGTTGCAACGCATGAATTGTTTGCAGCTAAGTGTGCCACAAGATAACCACCCCCTCGACACACGCATTAAAACGCACAAGTGGGGACAATTTGGGGGAGGCTCGACCAAAACATTAAAAATATCTATCATGTTGAAAGCGAGCTCCCGCGCACGGAAAAAGCCAAAGTGCTCCAGTATAGAAACAACACACATGCCATTAACAGCCTAGTGGCCCATTTTACAAGTGCTACGCCGTAAAGGAAATAAGTTTCTGCCAATACATTGCAAGCACAACCCCTATCCTTGGTGCAAGTCTTGGCAGACATATGTATTTACAATGGCATTTCAGGGAGAGAAACCTTACCCTTTCATTGGATGTTTATTAATTCCAACACCCTTGTAAACAATTCCTTCCTGAAGCATAATTCTAAGAAATTGTATTATTAATAAACGTCGTGAAGAATTTAATTTGCTTATTGGATACACAAAAGCTTTCATTTTTGTCTCGTCTTTTCCTTTATAAACGCAAGAATTTATTAATAACTGTACAAGGCTTGGAATTTATTTTAATTTTATAACATCGCGTATCATATTCATTTTTTCCCCCACTACCTCATGTTTATTTCAGAAACATAAAATTGTAGTAAACGAGCAATTGTGCCCCTCAACAAACAACTTATTTTGTATTACACTTACCCAAGTGATGTCCAACATTTGCGAAGGAGGGTAGGTTGTATTTACCTCCTTCCACTTTATGCGGATTCTGCCACTCTTTAATACTCAGACGTTCATTGTGTTGCAGTGGCGGTTTGGTTATATGTACGTTGTGTTTTAATTTTCGAAAGCACTTTCAAAATGTATGTGATAAACATCTGTTCATTAGTAACTGCTTTGGTACCGCTTACTTCTAAGAAGTCTATCAATATTTGGCGACACAGTAGAAGTCATAGTCTTAAAAGATACACCAAGTACAGTCACGTAACATATTGCGGTACAGACTAAATGAAGTTAAATTTGGAAACACTCTGGTCACAAATATATGTAGAGCTATACTCACTCTATTCTTGCATATGCTTATTTCTCTATCGGCTTAATTGCAATTGAAATAAGCATTTTTAGAAACTATTTTATTGCTAATTTTCTTCTAGGTGCTAGGAAAATATATGAATAGAACAGGACTTAAGCGATAGTAAAATTCTTCAAGATGTAGTTTCTATTCAATGCCTTTGAAATTCCGTTCTCTTTGCAGGGCTACGAGATAAAAAAGGACTAACATATTCCTATTTGAGAATTGTATAAGCATTGGCAACAAATAATAAAGAACATCTCGGAAAGAGCTCACTCACATAAAAAAGGTATTTGACATAAATTGTGTTTTAACGCGATCCGCATTTTTTTATTTGGCAAGATTGTGTCTGTCTTTTGCTATTTGCCATTTATGCAAAAGTCATCCAGAATGAAGGAATCTTCTGAGGATATTCCCAAATAACTCGAGTTATGACTTAGAAACTGTCATGGAACCGCCTGTTTGTGTCCGTCACTGGATGCTGACTGGTGGTGATTCTGCACGTTGCAGGCACAAGCTTACGCACCCTTCGACTGAAAGAATAGGTGGGGTTATAGCTGTTAATTACGTAAGCGTCTCCGAAGAGACAGGGTTGTTCATCGCCGCACTTGCCTGTCCATACACTTTCTTCTGGGAGAGTATGATGGTGATAAGAGGTATCCCTCAGGTCCTAATAAATTGCAATTTGTATGTTGTTTATTACGACATAGTAAGGAACTCGGTGAAAAAATACTGACTGTCAAAGTAGCAGTATGACCATACATTATAAAGGCTGCTTCATCTATTTCGTTGAAATAAATATTCCTTGCTGATTTCGGCTAAATGTTAAAATTTGTGTGTATCTACTATGAGATAATGCTCGTATGCAAATAGCTTCATCACCACCAGATAAATGAGTTTTAATTTACCGGGCAAATCTGCCTGCAGAAGAGGACCTATAGAGAAACACGGTACAAAGGTTGCTAATGAAGTGGTTAACTCTTATTTTCTTCCAGAATATACCACTTAGTCCACTTGCAGATATAATTATGGGATATACTTTACCTATAAGTTACCTACCCCATTTCAAAATTTGGACACCAAGTTGATCATTAAGTTAATAATACTCGTGAGATTTCCGAAAATGCTTATTTATTTTACAAAGGGCAATGTTCATTGAATTTAAATAATTACAAAGTTCAGATACCGAAAAAGGTATATAATTCCAAATTACTTCCCCTGTTCAAGTGTCCCTTTGTTGAGGTACTTTCCACCAGTGGACCAGTTCTTCGAGCAATATCATTGATATAAATGATGGTGGCACAAAAGTTTATCGTCATTTTATATCTACTTCATGAAAAACGTTTGACGTGAATATTACAGAAGGCCTATAGATAGTTTAAAGTTATGCATCTGTGAAAATTAAAATATCCCAGTTTTCTTCTTATTACTTTGTGGTTCTTATTACATACTCAAAACATATGGCATAGTCCACACAAATTGTTAGATATGTCAAAGCGCTAATGAGATATTACTATATGAGTATATATTGGAATCCTTGTGATTTTCTGCATGTTGTTATCACTGTGTTCCTGTTGTTTACTACAGAATGAATAATTAGGGCCCAAATTTCAGGTGAACTCCTAGGAGATACATTGCAGGCACATTGTATCACGTTCTTTGCTGATTTGACTCGTCTTATATTTAAGGAAATGTTTGACATTTCGCCGGAGCAGAAGAGGGAAAATAAAAATAGAAAATAGTTTATGGTAAGAAACCACAATACTCTATCACAATTGTCCTAATTATAGGGACGGGGGTGGAAACCCGAGGAGCATTTCAGTATCGCCGCGCCTAAGAAACTGCTTAAGAAAGAAATGAAGCAAGAAGATGAACAAAAGAAAGAGCAGAGCAGAGAAGCGTAGCCCATAACATTTCTAGATTACACATCCGCCTGTTCGATCCCAGCCCTACTCTCGCAGAAGATTACATAAAGTAACTGTCTCAAGACACGATCACTGCAATCGCTGGGCACCACAGTCCAGGGCGCCTAACTATGCTACCCCTCGAGATGAGAGGAAACGAACTGAGAACTAAACCAAATTCCTCGTGGTATATAATCCATCCCAGCATTTGCCTAACGACCTGATTGGCATGATCCAGCGGGAATAGAACTTGGAACTTCTCCTCAGACGTTACTGCCGAGCCACCCCTAAGTACAACCTGTTTTTCTCGCTGCACAAGGGCGTACTGAGTCTAATGCTGCATGAAAGTTTATTATCCGTGTTCGCAAGATACCACTTGAAGTAGTGGAAATTATGAACAGTAAGGTAGTTTCATTTAGCCCTACCCTACCCCTATCATTCTTCGCTTGCCGACATTGTCCATCGCTCAAGCTATTTACGCCATAGGAAGGCATTTTACTTTATTCTATTCTCAAAGCAGTACCGAGATCGGATAATTTCTTGTGAACACTGATTATAATATCAGTTTATCTTCAATTCACATCATACATTTTGGACATCCTATCCAACGGGAAAAATAATGTCTAGAGGGAACAAGGCATGAATATTTGTATAGAATATAGGGTTTACAAAGAAAGGGGACACCTCGTGTATTGGGACCTACGTGAGATCTGTTGCAGCTACGACCCCGGAGGAGAAAGGGGAGAGGTGAAAGAGCCAGCTGTAAGAGACTACAGGTCTCAGGTTAACAAGACAAATACAAGCGAAATTCCTTAACATTTCTTGGCTGGAAGTCTCATCCCACTACTACAGCTGTCTAGAGTGGGCCATTCCACCGAGCAGCTCTTCAGTGGTCAGATTATTTCCGTGGAGTCTGTCCGACACTGTCTTGTGCCAGGAAATCTAGAAGTTAGCTGAAATATGAGAATGAAAAGGAACTGAGAAGAAGGAAGTCGTTGTAGAAAAGAAAACACTCTAGTATTCACCTACCGCCCACTGGAAACCTCTGAAATACTAAAGGTCAGAGTGGACGGTCAATGGGATTCGAACCCGGGAACTCCAAAATGCGAGCCTCCTATGTGTTACCGCGAAGCCATATCACAGGTTTTGGAGAATAATTGCAGATTGTTTTCTTTCTGTTGCACAATAGATAAAATTTGATTTCTGATCTGAGGATCAATGTTATTAGTTGTGAAGATATTCTTAATGATGGCTAAGGTCAGAATGAAGATTGCCTCTGGGCTTAGATATGCTTCTGTATAACCTCCAAAAACTAAAAACTGTTTATGGTTCTTAATGTTCTATTATTTCCTGAAACATCTCATCTGGTTTACTGCATGCATTTGTTCGCAAAAATATTCATTCTACTTCGAATCTCTAAAATTTTCTACCCGTTTCCCTAGGGAAGGACTCAGTTCATGTCATGCATTAGAACAGCAAAAGCTTTTGGTTTGAATGGTGAATTTCAAAACAAGCAATCTCGTGCAACAATTCGGTATACATCGTAAAAAAAGCCTTTCTTGTTGTTCTTTTTATAACCCGGAAGTTTTCAATGTCCTCCATTGTTAACATGGAATGGTAAAAGCTACAAAAGGAAACTGGCGGAATACTAGATGGAAATGGTTTGGAGAGAGGTTACGTAGAAAACACTGGCAGTTGGAGTGTGTACAAATAGTGAAACGAAATAGTCCCATTGCAGCTGTGTTCACAGCTATTTGCAAGAGATTCCTGCAATGACATTTTCAAGGAATTTGCTTTAATAGGAGTTGTTCCAGCTTACTCATGCTGAAGCGCTTTGACTTTTGGTATCCAAGAACTATTGGACAAAATGTTGTTTTACATTTTAAGAAACGTGGTCTTAAAGAGTGACAGATATTTTTACAATATATGGTTTGGTAAGTATAACACAAATAATAGTCATATCATCCCGATTCGTTGAAGTATATTCCTGTAAAGTATAACGTCCGTGATTCTTGAAACTTCCACCACGAATTGAATTAAAATAAACATCGCTTATAGAGGTATTTTTAGACGCGGCAAATGATCTTGCTAGGGTATGTCCGAGTGATATCATACATATTAATGGTGGGGGTAACGTCTGTTTCCTTCCTTGAAATAAACAAGACACTGCTGCTTATGCGAGCGGGCACTGTGCTTAATCTCATACTGTTCCCGGTGTTTACTGCACGGCAGTTTCGGAGGGATGCTAACCTGACACCCCTATGTCTTAAAAATACGAAAGTGAGCTCAACTATAAACCATTACACTGCTATCGGCCAATCGTCACGTCTAAGAATAGCTGTGTACAACCATTTTAATATAAGGGAATGCTATTCAATTCAACGCCTATCAGTGTGTTTATGAAAACTCAAACTGTATATTAAAGCTATAATTATGAACCTGTTTTTACAATAAAAATTAGTTTCAAAACCCTCATGAAAGGAACTGGGATTACATTTCTAGTTATACATTTTACAGGAAATAACACATCGAATTTAGTTTGTAAATGGTTCATTTAAACTAAGACAATGTCAATATCGAAGAGAATACTGAGTTTAAAATATTTTGTATACGTGGTACTAATTTTCAACCCAGTTGGATGAAGGTTGTGTAGAGAAATGAATGGACCTATTGTTACAGTTAAATAGACAGGAAAACATGCAAATGTCTTCAAAATCAAAAGGCGAAACTTAGTATTTCTTAAAAAGTGAAAAACTAAAGGTAATAAGTTTCCACATATGTAAGTAATTTTCAGTGATCTCAATCCTTAGCGTTTTATTCTAATTAGAAACCACGGACTCGACTGGAGTGTTAGATTATTATTTATCATCATCATCATCATCATCATCATCATCATCATCATCATCATCAACATCATCATCATCAACATCAACATCATCATCAACATCATCAACATCATCAACATCATCAACATCATCATCAACATCATCAACATCATCAACATCATCAACATCGTCATCATCATCATCATCATCATCATCATCATCATCATCATCATTATTATTATTATTATTATTATTATTATTATTATTATTATTATTATTATTATTATTATTATTATTATTATTATTATTATTATTGTTATTATTGTTATTATTATTATTATTATTGTTATTGTTGTTGTTATTGTTGTTGTTATTGTTGTTGTTATTGTTGTTATTATCGTTATCGTTATCGTTATCGTTATCGTCGTCGTCGTCATGATCATTATCATTATCATGATTGTCATTATCATTTTTATTATTACTATTATTACTACTGCTACTATTATTATTATTACTATTATTATTACTGTTATTGTTATTGTTGTTATTGTTATTGTTGTTATTGTTATTGTTGTTATTGTTATTGTTGTTATTGTTAATATTGGTGGTGGTGGCGGCGGCGGCGGTGGTGGTTGTCGTGGTGGTGGTGGCGGTGGTGGTGGTATTAGTATTATTACTGACAGTACATTCGTAATTATCTTTCCTTGTGGTGTAGTACAAATGATAATGTATGCTGTATTCATGCTAGATTTGATCTATCGAGTAAGATAATGCTAATAAAAACAGTGAATATTTAAGCTAAATGAAGCTAAACAAGGAAATGAAGGGAAAATAAAATTTAAAAACTAAATGCAAGTATATAAGCACAAAAATATGGAGCGGGCCAATTAGGCCCCTCGGTACTAACAGTGTTCTGCCAGGATGCAGGCCTAACAGAAGCTTAAGTGCTTTTGGAAATCTCGCAAACAAAACACACTCGCCTTCGTGGTGTATTCTTAAACTCCTAGCGCTTACCACGCTTACATCGCTGTGTAGGATTTATGTATAATCGAAAGCAGGGAGCCGATGTTGTTTTGAATAAAGCAAGTTTGTGTATGTTTCAAGTCGCTGCATTCTCCGCACTACTACAAAAGCCGAATGCGAAACATCTACAATGTACCTGCCCAGTTTCTTGTGTCAAAACTTTCTCATTTTGGTAGCAAGTTGTCAGAGTTGAAACCATTTGGACTATTCTCATGCTCCCATTAATAAAGCAGCTTCAATCCACTCTAGGGAAAGCTTTGTACCTCGACCTTGTTGGGAAAGCCTTTAAAGGTGTGAAAATTGCTGACTCTTCGCTCTTGGCTTCTGTGTGCCAATGAGTGCTTCCTTAAGAATACAGCTGACGCTCACACAATGAACCGAGCAAGTGAGTGAACGCGCAAATTATAAACCTTCAGACTCCGCTTTGCAAAAAGCTATCTGCAGCAGTTTTATGGCTGGTGATGCTGCTACGCTAAATATAAACTGATTTAAAGTTTTCTACCCCTACTAACGCATTCATTATCACAAAATGAAATGGTAGTGGTGGAGAGAAATCAAACCATTGCATCCCCAACACAGCAAGGACTAGCTAGGGAGTTGTTATCAAGAGAGAAAAATAGAGCTCACTTTACTGCAAGAGTGACGTCTAGTTTTCGGATGATATTAACCATGGTGTCGCAGGATGTGTCTGGCCGTGAATTCATATAAAGCCTATGTCCTATGAAGTATTCACTGGTGATGTTTCCTGAATAACTGCACTTCAAATGTGAAATCATGGCTAGTTTTACAAGGAAAAACCTACACATTTTTACTTTCCCTACTACGTAAGGTAAATAGCGGTTGTATTGTGTTCAACCCATACATTCGATACCGAAATTTCAACGGAAATGTTTTGAGGCGTCCCTCAACAGAGAAGGCATTTTCAGAAAAAGGGTGTGTGTGTGTGTGTGTGTGTGTCTGTGTGTGTGTGTCTGTGTGTGTGTGTGTGTGTCTGTGTGTCTGTGCGTCTGTGCGTCTGTGTGTCTGTGTGTCTGTGTGTCTGTGTGTGTCTGTGTGTGTCTGTGTGTGTCTGTGTGTGTCTGTGTGTGTGTGTCTGTGTGTGTCTGTGTGTGTCTGTGTGTGTGTGTCTGTGTGTGTGTCTGTGTGTGTGTCTGTGTGTGTCTGTGTGTGTCTGTGTGTGTCTGTGTGTGTCTGTGTGTGTCTGTGTGTGTCTGTGTGTGTCTGTGTGTGTCTGTGTGTGTCTGTGTGTGTCTGTGTGTGTCTGTGTGTGTCTGTGTGTGTCTGTGTGTGTCTGTGTGTGTCTGTGTGTGTCTGTGTGTGTCTGTGTGTGTCTGTGTGTGGCTGTGAGTGGCTGTGAGTGGCTGTGAGTGTCTGTGTGTGTCTGTGTGTGTCTGTGTGTGTCTGTGTGTGTCTGTGTGTGTCTGTGTGTGTCTGTGTGTGTCTGTGTGTGTCTGTGTGTGTCTGTGTGTGTCTGTGTGTGTCTGTGTGTGTCTGTGTCTGTGTCTGTGTGTGTCTGTGTGTGTCTGTGTGTGTCTGTGTGTGTCTGTGTGTGTCTCTGTGTGTCTCTGTGTGTCTCTGTGTGTCTCTGTGTGTCTCTGTGTCTCTCTGTGTGTCTCTGTGTGTCTCTGTGTGTCTCTGTGTCTCTGTGTGTCTGTGTGTGTCTGTGTCTCTGTCTGTGTCTGTGTGTCTGTGTCTGTGTCTGTGTCTCTGTCTGTGTGTCTGTGTCTGTGTCTGTGTCTCTGTCTGTGTCTGTGTCTCTGTGTCTCTGTGTGTCTGTGTGTCTGTGTGTGTGTCTGTGTCTGTGTCTGTGTCTGTGTCTCTGTCTGTGTCTGTGTCTGTGTGTCTGTGTGTCTGTGTCTGTGTCTGTGTCTGTGTCTGTGTCTGTGTCTGTGTCTCTGTCTCTGTCTCTGTCTGTGTCTCTGTCTGTGTCTGTGTCTCTGTCTGTGTCTCTGTCTGTGTCTGTGTCTCTGTCTGTGTCTGTGTCTCTGTCTGTGTCTGTGTGTCTGTCTGTGTCTGTGTGTCTGTGTGTGTGTGTGTGTGTGTGTGTGTGTGTGTGTGTGTGTGTGAGAACAATATATCTCAAAAACGAAAAATCGATTAAAAACCAAACTTCACATTGCAAGTTCAGCATATCCCAAAAATGTAAAACGAAGTCTCCCTCATCACAAACTACCCTTTACACTGAACATTTAAAAAATTCATTTTTTCAGTAATGGCTCTAACTATTTGGAATAAAACAATAGGTATGTTTAGGAAAGTTTCATAATAAATTTAATATGTATCTTGAATTTCTTTGCAACAGGATGTGAAGTCCTCATCATTCTGGGTGACCTTTGTATAACCGGTAAACCTTAAGATATAGGCGTCTTACTACACAATAATGTAGAGCCCGTTAAAGTACACAATTTATCTCAAATTTTTGAGGGACAGGAGAACCATTTTCTAGACATCCCTGATTTTTGTGTTGAATTTCCAAATACTTATACTTTTTTTTCAAATAGGAATACGTTTCTTTAGCCCTTTGCCAAGTAAAGAGAACAGAAGCTCAGAGCCATTATATAGCGATAAGCTCTAAAAGTAGCAATGAGCATTTTTGTAACTGTTTATCTCGATCAACATGGAGTAAGTAGAGGAATAAGTGTTTGTAAAAATAGCTTGAGGATTAGGGAAAGTCACCCGAGTGTAATAAATCAGACTTTTATGGAATAACCTGTAACTAAATTAGCCAAATTTGGCACCCTTGCAACGCTAAGAAGTAGAAGTTAAAATAATGTTACAACATAAACTATAAGATATATCAAGAACAGTTCTTTAAGTTCCTAAAAGAGCCGTTTGCAATTTATCTGTAGAACGCCAGTCTAGCCCAGGGGTGAGAAGCAAGGCACTCGAAGTGTGAATTTACCCTCCCTCTCGTCCCTACTACGCTCTTTCAACAGACATTGACATTGAACAAGAGCCTGCTACGGATGAACATCTTCATTGTGTTCTACGTGTAAGTTCATCTAGTTTGAAGCCGTACATTGAAACGCTAATGTTTAAAAAGAAACCAGCAAGGATACCAATCATGTAAATTAGACAGTATAGAAACTTTAAAACGTCTTAAGCAGCATAAGGAAACTCCTTAACAACTAGTGTCAAACGAGGGAGCCCAGGTTTTAAGATAAAAAAGCGGGACAATTCAATAATAAAGATAAATTTATACTCGCCTTTAGCAAGTCTATATAGTATTTCCAGTGGGTTTTGTGAACTGTATTTTGCAGATCCATGAATCAGACTCAAAATTTTACGATTTTTTTAAAAGTCAAAATTTTTCCACACATAATTTCTACCGCTATGGTCGATTGAAAAAGTAGACTTGCAAATAACACAAAACATTTTATGCAACATTTGCAACGCTAGTAACAAAAGGAAATTCGCGTTTTAAAACGTCCGAAAACACGCAGTTTCGCTTGGTTGCATCTCACCATCACACAACAACGAACCCGGTACCGACATGCACAGAGAGACTCACAACACGTATTGACTTCTCTTTCTTCAATCATACACTACTCAACTGCTCATAGTATAGGTAGTATTGTTGGTCCGGTTTAATGGGTTACCTACAGTTGAAATCAGAAAATTGCCGCGATGTTTTGTGTGTGCCAACTAGGATAAACATTGTCACGTTTTCTTTTGGAAAGAGGCTTTGTTTTATTGTCATCGTTATTGTTACCTTCATAATTAGTTTATTATTCAGTGGCTTCCTGACTTCAATTAAGCCGCATCACGTTAATAATTGCGGGAAATGTGCTTTCTCTGCTACGTATAGTGAGAAGGGGAAGTATTACATTGGACCCAAAATTTCTATGTTGAGTTTTCACCGGAAATATGTTTTGAGGCCTACTGAATAAAGAAGCAGTTTCAGAAAAACGTGTGTGAGCGTGTATATGTATAGGGAGTGAGGTGTCTGTGTGTGTGTTTTTGTGTGCGTGCGCGTGTATGTGTGTCTGTGTGTGAGAGAGAACAACGTAACTCAAAAACGAAAAGCCGGTTAAAAGTCAAAGTTCGTATTTAAGTTTTATATGTTTTAAGGATTCGACACGAGGTTTTTGAAGAAAATTCCTCCACCATAACTACCCTGTACATACAAAATTTGTCGAAAATGATTATTTTATGAAGACTAACGATTTTGATTAAAATGTCATATGTTTAAAATAGTTTTGTGGCAAATGAACTGTATATTTTGATTTTTCTGGCTATAGCCCATTTAGTGCAGTTTGTTCTTGATGAATTTTTAATAATTAGTTAACTGTAAGAGATAGACCATATCTTATTTTACAAATCATGCAGATTTCGTTAAAACACAAGTTGTGTCAAAGTGCACTTCTTTGGAGTGAACCATTTCGGAAATAGTCCTTATTTCTGTGTTTTGCAACACATATGCTTTTCCCAAATGGAAGGACGTTATTAACATTTCTATCTCTTCACCATGAAAGGAGAAGGGCATTTTAAAGCCTTCATATAGCAACCAGCTTTGAAAGATTCGATTATCGCACAAAGCTTACTGTATTCCCATATTCCCATTGCACCTGAAAGAAAAATAGCAATAAGATGATTTCTGCAAATCGTCTTTACTGGATCAGAAAAGGCAGGGAACTTATATAATTCATTTCTGAAAGGAGCTTCTCCTAACTTACAGCGGTAATCTTCCCCTGCTCATTCCTTACTCCACAAAATCTATAAGCCCTGGCTGCTTAAGGGAGGATATTGATAGTGCGCACTTCTGACGTCCGGGGATGTACTGGTCTACGCATGATTAATAGGCTACAACTCGAGGATGAAATGTGATTTTCTTCTGGATCCTTAGTCTTATTGGGTCCCATATTTTTTCTGGGATACAAGAGGTCTGAGGATCTGAGGTGCCTACTACCTAAGGAGCTTATGACACGTGGCACTGCAGAGATCTTGTTTCGCAGAGGATTTATTATGATTCTTGGCCAGACTTTTCTTTCTGTATAAGGAGATACTGTCAAATGGACTAGCCAAGGATATTTTTCAAGATAAATGGGATCACGTGTTGTACAATAACAGCCATGCAGGTTCCAGTGTCAGTTCTAAAAATACATTGTGTTTGCCTCTTATATATGCAGTAGAATTGCAAATAATATGTACATTTTCATAATAACTATTTTTGTACATACAAAGTACTCTTCATCAAATCTCGCGACATATGTTCCAATTCCTTTCACCAGACTGAATGGTAAAATTAGTGTACTAATTAATTCTGAGCAGTTTTAAATATTCGCACTACTGGCAACCTTCAGTACAATATTTTAAAGAGCTTAAAGTTGCAGCTTTTATCGTTCATATTAGCACATAATGATGACTTTTTAATATATTACAGCAACCCCTACGACTTCCTTTCTACGAATTATTGTGGATCGTTTTGCTTCTTATGCTTTCGTTTTACTGAAGCGTCAAGTGCTTGGAAGAGCAATAGTTTGTTCAAATGTAGAATTTGAGAAGTGCGATTCATACTTACTGCCTTCAGTTTCATGATTGCTTAGCTTCAGCTTCTATAGAAATAACGGGATGACAGCTGCATTAAGAAAAGACGATGCAATATTTTGTGTTATATATATTATTTACAATAAAAAATAATGACATCATTAATGAGAAATAGAACCAGCATCGTTTTCCACTGGGAGACAAAGCAAAATGCAATACAACACAATTGTAAAATACCTATACAACAATACGTAGTTAAAAGAAATATCTTCTGTGGTCTACTCATTATGTAAAGTTAATTCTTTAAGTTATCTCTTTTCCTTTCATTTATTTCCAAAGACTTTTGCAACAAATAAAGCAGTTTCCCTTGGTGTCTTGTACTTTTGAATATGCCAAGAAATATGCCCAAGAAATGAGCATCGTAACGAGTTGGACAGCTTGTTTTATATAAACTATATCTAATTATTTTGGCTTAGGTTTTCACTATTTTCCTATCTAGTTTGGATCATTATGAGTAAGAAGTGGAGATATAACTAGGATGTCAATTTCCTTGCCGTCTTCCCTCTATCAATGTACATCAGCAAATCACATTGTTTCGCCAGCTAATTCTCATTTCCTAGTGAAGTAACAATGCTATTCAAATACTACAATGTGCATAATGCAAACAGTGTAATTAAAAGGCTCTGACATTATTTAAAATAGTGCATATTTCAATACTTTCACCTTATAATTTTTTAAGTATTTTGAATGATTGCGTTTCTCTGTAATTTAAACACAGTGAACCCGACTTCCCAGTTGTTTAAGAGATACATTTTCAAGGAACTGTTTGTAAACATAAGTCACTATTAGAAGTTTCTAAAAGAAAATTTAAAACACGTTATTAGGTATACTCATTTTATTACTCGTATTATCATCCTATTCAGCTTTAGAGATAGTGCACTTAGGCGCAAGTAAGATATGAAAAAATTGAGGGAGCTGGTTCCACGGTAACGTGCGAGGCCTGTAGTTGGGAAGTCCGCGGTTGTAATCCCACCATGGTCGTCCCCGTAACTGGGGTTTTATCGGAAGTTTGCGTTATTTCTTATAACTGACAAATGTAGAGGATGTCTTCTGTACTTTAGTCCGCAATTAGGTTCTAAAATTCATTTTCCAACTACGATTTTGTGGCATGTCCACCACCTGTGGTCCCCTATGTAGTAAAACGGACGTTAAAGACCACCAAACAACAAAGTAACTAAATAAAAAAGCAAACAGTTTGTAAACAGCTCCTTCTATATTTGCGTTCAGAATCTCAGTATGTTAATAGTTAAATAGTATAGCAGGTGAACCACTTGTGCACAGTGTTTTGAATTTATGGAATATTTTAAGTGGCTGATGTACTGTAGATCTCTGACGAGAAAACGTGTTTACGGTGTTCTGCTCTCTGGAGAAGCGAGGTGGAGCGACAGTACCAAATGGGAGTTCACGATTATGTCATATATAATATCTGCATTAAACACATCCGCAAAGACAGTATTGCGGCACATGAGCGTGCATGTGCTTGCATTAGTACAAGCTTTTACCGCATAGTGAGGCACAGTTCCAAAACTCCTTATGTTACCACACGAATCCTAAGTTGACATAAAATTGTAGATAAAACAGTTGTGGAAACTGCAGAATAGAGTCCATTAAAACACGTATTTGCCCAAAATGCGTGTTGCACAGTCAGGTCACCTAGATAAAATTGAAATAATACTTAAATTTATGGCGCGAACTAGGCCTTGAACATTTGTATACCGCCCATAAGAACTGCAGTCAGCGATTGTTCTTCTTTTTAAGGTCCTCCAACGTAGCGTCATATCGAACGATGAATGATCGAAATTAGTGAAATTATGCTCAAATAAGGCCAAGGTCCATAGAGCTTAAAGGTACCCAACGTTCATCTTCTTAGGATAAGGGAAAAACCCTGGGGGAAACAAAGGCCTTACTCCGATAACTCACCCTAACCGAGATTCGAACACGGGACACTACAGAGGTGGGCTATAGTAGTCAGAGATGAATCAATGTTTAATATAGCTTTAAGCGTTTCGTAAGATTACAAATAAAAATATTTTGGGAGTGAAAACTGAGTCTCGCATCGGCTGAAGCTACACAGAAAATATTTAAACAGATCGTATTTTATAACATTTAAAAAGTAACAAAGTAACGTAAAAGTAAAAAAGTAACGTAACAAATATGTCAATGGATGAAATGCGTTCAGTGTAGCGAAGTGCTAGCGGCGTTTAAAGCCCTCTATGCTAATTAGGTTAAGGTTTACCCCTTTTCTTTATTATTTACCTTGGGATTGGATCTTACAATAAATGCTAATGGCATTTGCCAATAAGTTATGAGGGTTTAGTCAGGTAAGAAAGAACTAAGCCTAATACTTGAACTTGAGACAATATTAAAATTAAACGAATTAAATTGTTCTATAGAATCGGATCTATTACGTTACGTAGATGTATCTTAGGATTATATTTTACAGTTCTTCAACTTTATGAATGTTATGAAGCACCGTTTACTATTGCAGATTTAGTTTTCGGATCAACCTTTTTTGTAGCTACAAGATTTCACCTATACAGCACTAAATAGTATTGAATTAGATACCGCTCATATGGTAAATGGATTGAAACTGAAGAATAATAGTGTTCTAAAGGAACGAATTTTTAACCATTAATCCTAAGGTTCATCAGTAGAGTGTGGAGTAGTAATCTACTCCACCACGAAGTAGCCTTTGATCTAGAATGAAAATATCTGTATCATAAACAATATTTTAACTATGATATTAATAAGATAAGAAATTCAAATTGAATATGACATCACATGTAAATCAAACCCTTTGTTTGCAAAATATAGAGATTGAAAAATTAAAACCCACACTCCCTTAAGAATTGCCACAAGCCCTCTTTTAGTCATTACGATAACGTGATTTACAATCTTTTTAAATTGTTTATAAAAGTAACAAATCTAATCCATGTTCACGAAAGTATTTTCTGGCCACATATGTTGTATATCTGTATATTTTAAAATGTGCCTAGATATAGGTATTTTAATACGCGGTTTCAGTTCGAGCAGAAGCTAGCACTGATTTATTACGCAGGGTTCCAAAGCTAGGATAGTTTTCTAGAAATCCCAACTTCTAAATTTGATGGTTTTATAGTTAAGAAACGTGTGGTTCTGAAAGGATAGAAAGCTGCTTCCAGACGGCTTTATTTAGAACACATTTCATTATGTAAAAATAATTAGAGAAACTTGAAAGTTTCCCCTCTGACCCATGTTTTGATGGGAAAGTGAATCGCGCAATGCATAGGGAATGAGACGGTTTTAATTAAGGCAAACTGTTATGGGTTATGCTGTAGTCCGCCTCAACATGAACGACTGAGAAATAACTTTGGTCGTTAACTAAGAAAAGAAGCAGACACAGCCTATTTATTGCAAATCCCTCAAAATAAAGATCTGCGGTGAATAGAATGCCGCGACGAATTATTTAACAGCTGCGAAAACCCGCCATATTTTTCAGGGTTTAAAGAAACACGCTTCTGTTTTATCTAAGGGTGATTGCTAATATTCCTGAGGGGCATCTTTTACTAATCAAGGAAAATACAAAAATATGCTTTGAATTCATCCAAATTAAGCTAAGAGATCTGACGTTTTAGTAGAAGAAAGTTATTGGGGAACTTTCTTTGCTGGAAGCTGGTGATTTATTGTTCAAATTGATAACATGAAAAGCCATTTGAAGACGAGCTAAATAAGCAATTAGTGTTAAAGGTGTGAAGTTTAGAAAAGAATGCTTCGCTTCTTATAACAAGAAAATACTTCAGTTAACGTATGCGAAGGGTTTTAATTATCAGACCGGACAGCACAGCGTAGTAAGAGACCACACGATTATTTTAAGCTATTAGAACCAATTTAGGTTAATCTGGGATATCGTAAACAATATCATATATATTAATTGAAATTCCTGATGATGGCCATGGAGTTTAATATAACCGAAAGCTGGACAATTTCATAGATATTACACGGCTGGTAACCCAAGCAGATCATCGCCGTGAAGGCTTCAAATCATATATCACACATTCCAATCTACAAATTAGTCTCTTTCCATTGCAATATTCGCTAAAAATTGGAGTTTGGTGATCAGTCGCGTGGGGTTTGCATGCCTTGATTCCTGCTTCGGGAACTGTTTTTGCTCTTTCTTGTGTGGGTATGGGGGGGGGGGGGGGGGGGAGTGTGGGTTGGTTGGGAGTGTGGGTGTGCATGCGTATGTTAAAATATTTTGTTGTTTAACGACGCTGTCAATTGCCAGGATCACATCAGCGTCGCCGGTGTGCCGGAATTTTGTCCCGCAGCATTTCATTTACGTACCAGTAAAGCTACCGAATGAAGTTGCCGTTCTTAAGTACACCTAAAAACCATCGGTATGGGCCGATGAACCCGCGATCTTGGGATCAGTAGGCTAGCGTCTAACCAACTGAGCCACCCAGACAGACTGTGTGTGTGACATAAACATGGTATATTTACCAGAACAATGATAAACTGAATAAAAGAAACAATAGACAATTGTGAAAGAGGGATATTGAAAAAGAAGTCCAATAAAACAATCGGGACATCGAAAGAACAAGTAGCAAGATCTCGTTTGCCAATCCAATTCAGTCCTCTTCACTACATGTTAGCAAATCAGCACTGCATTGTAGCAGTACTTCAAGAAAATGAAAAATTCACGTAACGCTAATTATATATTTTGAAGAATGCAAGAAGCATTTATATCGTCTTTATTAATATTAGAGAGAGATAGAGAGAGAGAAAGAGAGAAAGACAGAGAGGGAAAGAGAGAGAGAGAGTGCCTCTACTGATTTTGGCAAGTCTTTCACTGTTAACTTTTCTTTTGAATGTACATAGGCACAAACAATGTAACTTCCCAAAAGTTTAAAACCGAGACGGTTACTCATGTTACTCAATATGAATCCTTTTCAATAAATGAAATTCAGAGAAAGTGTTTGCCTTTGTCACCGTGAAAAAAATATGTCTTTCAGCTGGAAAGATAAACGGGAAGCCTTAATATATTTTAAATTAAGCTTTGGGGGGGGGGGGCAGGAGTTGTAAAACAATATAAGCAAATTTCCATGATTTTTACTGAGCTTTGTTATTAAGTATTATTTTTATACGACTCTGAGAAAATTTGCTACACTGGGGTTTTGAAAGCGGAAAAAATGACAAACAAAATTTCAACTTTCAAAAACTTCTTTACTATTATTTTCACCTTATGACCAGACACAGGGATTTCCAAGCACTAAAGCGAGCTTGGAAGAAAATAAATTTGAATTGTCAGCGGACTATACACAACGACGTCGCAGGTAGCAAACACTCATCCGTGTGCAGTCTTCTGGTGTTTCCAGACGGCAGTCAGTCATCTTGTCTCCTATATTTATGTTCTTTGTTCAGTTAAATGCTTTGAGTTTATATAACTTGAAACCAACTGCTTAGTAATTCCTATACCTGTCTGTAACCCTCAAAGCCTGTCACTGACATTTAGAAGCACTTACTTATACATTTGTATTGTTAAACACATCTGTAAAGTATTGTGCAGCTATACTGTAGAACTGATACGTCGTGTGTTACCTCCTTAAATTTCGAAGAATGACTCCAGTTCTGTTTTCAAGCATATATCGCGTCGAAATGTGTTTTAAATTACAGTAATCGTTTATTTTATTCCCTTAAAACACAAGTATACTGTCTGACCCATTAGGGCACACATTTGAGCATTTGAAGAGGAGTTGCTGAAAATTACCTGTTGCGGTACAACTTCAACTCACATGTCCTTATATAGAACTATGTACAACTGTATTAAGCTATATGAAGGTTTTGAAGACAATACCTTAGGAATGAGTGAGTGAAAATTATTATAAGCTACTCGTAACTTTGAAAAATCACTGCTTTTTATTTTTGAGTCCGTGCTTTAAGGAATGGTTAATCGTAACGCTGGGTAATGAAGCTTGGACATTTATATTCTATTTGATTAATTAATTTTTAAAACATTGGAAAATATTGAATGAAGTAACTAAAATACAAATGCGTATGACACATAAAACTTATAAAAGCAATTTGTTGACGCTACCAGTTGGAATTTTAACACTCCCTGCTAACCGTTCGTTTTTATACGCTTTGTGCTAAACTGAACACCAAACAAAGCGATTACCATGAATAAAATCCTGTAGGGTTAACTATCAGGTTGATTAACATCATTACGCTCTGTTTGATCCCAAAGAGCTAGATTTTGTCACTTCCCATTTGTCCACTATATCTTTTCCCAAATGGTAACCCCTAACGTTTTCCGAATGATATAGTTCGTATGTAGCGTCACAAACGGTGATTCGGAATTTCTGCTCGCTAAACGTGCTTCATTTAGCCCTGTTTAACACACATCAGCAACCATAGTGGGGTAAGAATGGTTACCCATACACGGAGCAGGTTACAGATTAAATTATAGACGCCTTCAAAGCGTTAGTAACCATGTTTAATACATGCTCACCACATCAGCACACAAACAGCGCTTGGCTTTTCTTTCCGCTAATTAAATCTGAATGGAAGATTGAGGAGCCCATATTCATTCACTCCCTGAACATAGAGAAGTAGCTACTTTAGTCGACGTTTAAACTTACTTTATTTCTGTGCCCTCCTTTCGGCACAGAATCACCCAAAAATTCCATACAAGAAGTAACGGTTTCTATGCCCGCCCCCCCCCCCCCCTGAAAACAGGTAACTTTTCTGCAATAGTCAGTCTTTTTATGTAAACCCAACCTTCAATTATTTTCCTTTGGCTTTTCTGACTGTCTCTGCACATCAACCATTTCTTGATTTAGTCGTCAGCTGACCCAAATCATTGTTCCTTCCAATGCATAGGAATATATACTAGGAATATTTTTTCTAACCTTTTATACGAAAAAGTTTTTGGCTTTCTGGTTACTTCAGTGGTCCTTTTCCTTAACCAATTTTAAGATGGTTTTTATTATTTATTTAGTGTTTTAGCTCTCCATTCTTTCCAAAGTTCCAAAGCTTCCAATCGTATTCCTCGCTCATAATCCCGAAGTTTCCGTACAATGTCACATTTTATAAAAAAAGGAGTCACCTTTTATCTTTTCCTTGGTTTATTTTTCAAGCATCCATAGAAGATTTTATTTTTCTATTACAGGCTTTCTTTTCCAGCGTAATACAATGCTATTCTCTTGTTTTACTTTCTACTTGTGGTACATTCCAATTATATAGAACTTTTCCTAAGTTCCAGTAACTCAACTTGAATTCGCAGGCATGCTCTCTCTGTATATCTTCTAAACATTACGGGTTTTGTACTTTCGCCATTCATTCTTATCTTCCACTGCTCAATGCCGCCATTCATCCTGCCGAGATGCTGTTAAGGATGCTTTTTTCTACTACTAGCAGTGCTGTTGCATAGCAGAACTTCCTTCTCATTCTACCACTACTCCTTCGTTCTGGAAACAATTAAGCAAATTCTCCAAGAAGGTTTTGCACAATATGAGCAACGAGGGCAGCGGTGGTTTACGCATTTCCTTATTATACTTCCCTCCAACATATATTCCCTTATTTCAATTATGATTAATGGTCTGGTATAGAGATTGCTTGAGAAGGTTCTAAGTGCACGCCAATCTTCTTCTTAACCACATTATTTTCTTACAATCTACACTGTCATATTATGTTCTAGATCCAAATACTACATCTATACTAAATGCGTGTATTACAAAAATCTAGGTAATATTTGCGGATGCACGTTGTTACTTTTTCTTCCTGAAGATGATTTTTTAAACTTCCTTTCCGTCTTTGAAGGTGTAAGACGATACAGTATTTTTAGCATAATGTTTATCGAATGGGATACATGGTAATCAATGCCGAAATCAATACATTGCTTGTCATTGATTTTCTATGGCAAACATTGATACTTTTTCTTTCTCTTTAACTAATATCGTTTTGCATTACACAAAAACTAGGAAACTGCGGAGAGTCGTATACACTACAGTGAGGACATTTGGCTGGGCTGCAAGGTCATGGTTGCTACATTCGATGTGCTGGTTACACTACAGATTTAAAACAAAATATCGCATTTGTAGGAACCAAGTATTAGTTGTTTTGCGTAACATAATTGGCCTACTACCCATAGGATTATAATTGCTTCCATCGGATAAAATCTCTAATTAAAATCACAATCACATGCACGGGGGTGTATATAGGAAAAGGTATTTCCCATAAGCGCTTCACTATTTCCTAATCGTTTGTCGTACTATGGTAAAGGAAATACTATTCCTGCTTAATCCATTCATTTAACACTAAGAAAGCCTTTTCACTTCACCTCATATTTTATCTGAAAAAAATATTTTTACCCCTATGTGAAGCGGTTCAAACAATTATCCGATTTTAATAAGACTCGTGACACGTTTCTCTGTTTAATATTTCAATGAAGAACTTTTCAGCGCTGTTGCTTTCGCTTTTTACATTTCCACAAGTCTTTTACCACTTACGTTTACTTCAAACCGACACCTATAGCCGAGGAGCTTACGGCACGGATTTCTGAAGAACGGAAGTTCTGCGGTTCAAATTCCACCGGGAGCGTCCATCCTTAGTTGAGGTTTCCTTCTAGATTTTAATCAGTCCTCATAATTGGCAAATGACCCGGATTTACCCTAAACTTAGGCATGGAACGTTTGCTTCCCACATTGATTTTTACAATAATTTAATTTAATGTACCATATGCGTCCATCGTCCGTTACGTAATAAGCATTAAAAACGGACGTTAAAATATTGCCAAA
Organism: Tenodera sinensis; assembly: GCA_030765045.1. Classification (NCBI taxonomy): domain Eukaryota; kingdom Metazoa; phylum Arthropoda; class Insecta; order Mantodea; family Mantidae; genus Tenodera; species Tenodera sinensis. The sequence goes on from CM060962.1 coordinate 85,417,803, forward strand.
TAAATTCTAGCTATTTAAAATGGTTGTTTTTATTCCGATAGTCCCCTCTTGTGCTCCATAGCCAAGCTGTTTGACCTATTTCTGGTGCTATAAGTACACCTTCTTTGTGTTTCACCTGTTGGATATATTCTTCGTTTTCTCTAGTGACGCTAATTTGCACTTTGTCTTCGTAATCTCCATATAAAAAGTCGTAGACTCCTTTATCCACAAAAGACTACTTCGCATTGCTAAGTACGCTTATCTCACCTCATCCTATGCTCTTCCGTGTGTATTCATTATTTGCTTGCCTTTGTTATATTATTCAAAATGTTCCCCAACCCACGATTGAGCTTTAATATCGTTATATATTTTCTTTCTTCTGATGTTGTCTGTATATAGCATTTCAGCTAAACCTAGTGTTCATGAAAATTTACAGCTTCTAACGCATTGGCCTCCGATTGCATCCCTCAAATTCATTATGTGTATTTAAAATGCTTTCTTGTTTCTCTGCGAATGAAATTATTCAAATCTTTATTTTTCTGATCACAGAAAAAAACCATCTTTAGACGGCTGGAACTAAAACCAGAACTGTAGCATAAGATGGACTAATTAAAAGTTGTGCTCTATTGTACTAAAACGATGAAATGTCTATGCTACTCCACCTTTAACTTGCAGCCCAGCCACGCAGTAATTAGCCTTTGTATTTGCACATGTTTAATGAATGGACTTGGTTTAATCAGCTTTTTAATTTTATTAGGTCTTTTTACACGATCAATTTGTCATGGCGGTCGCATCTGCACAAACATTGTAATTGGTTTGGAAGTGCACATAACCAAAGCCTTTCTCCACTTCATTGTCTACTAATCTATGCAACCGTTTGTAATTAACTGATTAAGAAGGGAAATTCCAAACCTTCATGTCGAAACGTATCCAGAAATTTTGATTATATAAAATATTCTTCATAGAAGTGCTCAATCCAAAATCTCATTCACCAGTTTTGACAACAAAGTTCGAATTATAATGCTAATTCACCCATATTAAACGATAGTGAAACAATACGTAACTCATGACTACATTAAAGCCCCTGAATTTCCTTTCAAACTGCTGTACAGAGAAACAAGAGAAAAGTGTAAATGAAGCACAAATCAACTCTCTTGAAGTTTGCACACAGATGTAGATCTGCGTTATTTTCTGCGTTGCCGTTGGAGGATTTCGGCTACGATTTTCACACATAAGCAGTTGCACTTGACACATTTTGTTTTCATATGGCCTTCATAGCCAATATGTGTTTTCTCACACTAAATTTTGGGAGTTTTTGCGATAAAGGTTTTGACTCTTTCTTTGTAGCTCTCGTTTTAGGGGGTTGGGTTATAGATAAATCTTCCGAAACACTCAAATCCTTGAGCTGTGAGCTTATTTGAGCACTTAGCTGACATTCATTACTGTACCAGTAATTCTGATATATGCCAGTTGCTTTAAGTTATTAAAACAATTATTAGTTTGTGAGAACCAAAACGTTTTCCAAATACGTTTAAGTGTCAGGGCAGTTTGTGGAAGGACTACTTGGCAAATCTTCAATCTGTAAAAGTTACCTAAAGGGTATTAAAGTAGAGGAGAGTTAGTAAAGCCAAGATTTAGAGTTGAACTGACAAGGGGCGGTACAGATAAGCGATGTGGTCACATAGTAGCGGGTTCCGACTACTTAGTAACTTTGCGGCTATAGGAATTAACATAATTAATGATGTGTTTACCGGGGCTTATTCAGGGTAACTAGTTAAAACTTTGTCAATTACGTGGGCAACAAGGGGCTCGGAACGGAAGCAGCTGTGCTCCACTTGCCCGGAGATGTTTGTCAGAACCGTCCATGCGCGCAGCCACGCACCGACCGTGAGAGTGGACTACCATAGTTCAAATTTGCGTTAAGAGGTTCTCTTTGTATCCACATGCTCATCTTGTTAATATCTCAGCTCCTGGATAAAGTCGACACTTGCTGCTCGCTATAGTTAAGCGTTACAAGTAGAAATATAGAAATTGTGTCCTGTCAAGAATTCACACGGATTTATTACGATAAAGTATTCTGTAAACTATAGTGATGCGTGTACAGCCTATTTCGTTGCTTCTGTAATATGGGCTATTTTTATTAAAACAGTGAATATATACAGTAAAGAGATTAATAATTAGGTAAGCATGAAAGCTACCGTTTTGAAACATCGCAAAACGAATGCTATTACTGTATCTAACAACTGGTGCTAATACTAGATGCAATAATATTAACCGGGCTTGTGGGCCGTGGTCTATTGGGTTCCTTCTTCTTCCCAAACGTTTCGTCTGCGACTACGGCAGACATCTTCAGTGGCGGCGAGGTCGAAGTTTCCTAGTGGAGATCTCAGCATCGACCTCGCCGCCACTGAAGATGTCTGCCGTAGTCGCAGACGAAACGTTTGGGAAGAAGAAGGAACCCAATAGACCACGGCCCACAAGCCCGGTTAATATTATTGCATCTAGTATTGACACCGGCCGTGAAAGCCTTAGAACTTTGATGAACTGGTGCTAATTTCAGCAAGATATCCTGCAATTTGTAGTTTTCTCCAAATGTAGTTTTTAACCACTCAAAAATTAAAATCTATTGGCCAACAATTCGGATGTAAGAAATATTATTTTTCGATATTTTAGCCATAGAGCAAAGTAAGTGTATATGAGGAAATACAGCCCACAGCTGTATTTGAATTTTGAAAAGAAACATGTGCTACATATAGGTAAAGAACTCTAAAAGTCATGAACCGAATCACTTATAGTTTCAAGTGCATAGCTCATAAAACCCTTACTTTTATTAAACCAAAACTAAATAGGGAATTTTTGTTAGTCTTTTAGATTGACTATTCTTTATTGAACAGAAAAACAACCTCCTGACAGTGATGAAGCAAAGGTAGTGAAATACTTTGCCTAATGGCAACTAACCTTCCTGGGAAGGTAAAAGATTATTTACTACAAAGAATTAATTAATAACATGTTGTTCCTGTTTTAAAACTTGGTTGTAGAATGTATTTAAAGGTTCACATGTCCGGTTATTACTTAGATTAGTTACAGACGAGGGAAAGTATGAGATTGGGAGTGCATTGTCGTTCAAGAAATCGCGACAGAAGATTCAATACCAGAGACAGGTGCACCTTCATGTTGTCTAACTCTTGTTTGATGCTCGTTAGTTAAAACTCCAAGGAAGTTACATAAATGATGGGGACAGTGACGTTGAAAATGGGTGAGGAATATAAACCCACATATATACGAATTAGACAATATTTTCATTAAAGCAGTAGGAAATCCTCTACTATATTTTAATATTTGAGTTTAATACTCTTCAATTTTGTCATTTTCAATCTGTAGGTACGACTTTTGTGAATGGCTATTCTTTAGTGATCACCCTTCACCCTGGTGGAGATTTCAGCAGTGACTTGAAATCATCCAGGGTACTTCGACCTCACCGCCACTGACGATGTCTGCCGTAGTCGCAGACGAAACATCTGGGAAGAAGAAAAAGCCCAGTAGAACACAGCTCACAAGGCGGGATTATACTATATTTAGTATTGACACCGACCATGGAAAACTTACAACTTTGAAAAGAGGTTTTTGTGCAAAAGCTACAGAATTACCCAAGTTAAGATCACATGAAATTAGTTTCGTGTTTGTGATTAGGTACATATGGTTTCTGATGTTGCCATAAAGCGCGTAACTGAGTAGTTAATTGTAAATTCGTTTGATATTGCGTTCTTTGGCTTCCTCTCCGTTGATCTGTTAATTCGCAATACTGCCAAAGTTTGAGAAGCCCAATCAGCTCCATGAGAAGCTTTTGGATGACCAGAACAGAGAGTGTGGTGTGCACTTGCCTCACAGGGAATAACACACCTTTTTATGTAAACAGTAGTAACGGGTTTGTGTGATACGTTTCACAACCTTTTATGAATGAAATGTAAACGAACAGTGTGTTCTGATTTAAAGCAATACTCTGCAACAACACACAAAGCCAAATGTTCCACATAGAAAGTTTATTTGGCTCGCACAACCCTCTCGTTTCTCGGAAATATTAAATGGAAAGTTGTATAAAAAATCCATACAATTAAGGTGAAAAATAAAGCAATGTCCATCAAGACTATAGACAACCAATTATTCTCAAAAATAACTAACAAATATAACACTGTCTTCTAAGCACATGTGGGAAATGTACTGAAAAGGACAGTAGGCATTTCCAACACCTCGTTGGACTTCGGAAAGTACATAGACTTTTAAGTGTATTACAATTGATAAGTTGTTCTAGTATTTCTACCATGGATTTCTGTTATGCGATCCACTGATAACAGTCGCCGCCATGTCGCAGATCTGCTGATAACTGGTTAACACTATTTTTAGTCTTTCACAGAAAATTGCACAACACAGTACAGCAAAAATGCGCAGCACACATCAGTGCATAGATGTCTTTTTACTACTGGTAACATGCTCTATTTATAGGAATACCTAATTAATCATGCCTACTGTAGGTATAATTGGAGAATTCCTGTATCTTCACTGTACTATGAAGATCTGTTAGCTCAAACCATGAAGCAAAAATCCCTTTGCTTAGCTGTAGTGAGGAAAACTAGCTTTCTGATTCATTAAGCTCTCTCCAAAGTCTCAGAGATCGTTCAACTGACCTCCAACTGCTTCAAGATATCCACAGTCTTTATTCCATTGCTCTAAATAAAAAGAAAATAGTTACTTTCATTTGGGTCCCTTCACACTGCGGCATTAAGAGCAATGAAGAAGCAGATAAAGCTGCTAAAGAAGCAAGTCGGCTAACAGACACACATGAACAGCAAGCAGTACCTTATCGTGATATTACAAAGTACTTCTCCAGACTAATAAAAATAACATGGAAACAGGCCTGGAATCAATCGCCTCCAGAAAAACTACACATGGTAAGGAAAGGAGACACTAATTCTTCCCCTGTCTATTCTCTTAGCAGGAAACAGCAGGTGATTATCTCACGTCTCCGCATTGGTCATACAAGGTTAACCCACTCATACCTCATCAGCAAAGGCCAGCCACCACAATGTGAAGTCTGCAACACCCGCCTCACAGTAAAACATCTCCTCACAGAATGCAAGCAATGCGCTATACAACGACAGCTTCATCACATCACTGGAGACTTATCCACCATTCTGAACACGCCATCCAACTGCAGAAGGGTATTATCATTTCTCAAAAGTACAGACTTACATACGAAAATATAATATGAAGGATATTTTTGTTGTACTGATTTATTGATTAGTATTTTCATGATTTTGGTTAAATAATTGTAACAAGTTTATTGTATACCACTGTATTATATAGAATAGTCGCGATATGACTTAATTGTTAAAGCGACTCTAAATAAATTTAAAAAAAATTAAGTTTTAATCCAACAAATTTTTCCGCATTAGTAGGATGTCGTCTAAGACATGACATAGATTTTCGAACAGTTGCTTCAATATTGATCATTGTGATGTCACCGCTACACCTATAATTACATTGCACCGGTGCCGTGAAAAAGGTAGATTAAATTTTAGAACTGGCTGAATGTGTTATATTTTTTAAGAAGTGTAAAACATCAAACAGGACTTACATGGGCGCGTGTCTGCGGTGACTACATGCCTTTGCAGAACTACGGAATCGTGTGCTGACGGAAAGTTGTCACTCTGAGCCTCTTTCACATCCATTTTTGTACCTTCATATAGGACGTGACAGTGAGGAAATGGTAAGCTTGGTGGCAAATTTCTTTTGTTTTGTTCAGCATTACTACTATAGCTTTAATTCCCCCAGAGTTTCCTACCTTAGAGTTTGTGTATGCTACTATTTGTACGTTTTGTAATCGCTCAGGAAATATCAGCCAGTAAATAAATTACTAAGCAAGAGACATTGCATAAGCAGAATTTGGAAGAACTGGAACCAAGGAAAAGCTATTGGAAACGCCATTGAAATTTTGGTGTAGAATAAGAAATTTAAGTGGGAAAACTATCTAAACATTTCCTGAGCTTTTAGATACTGATGTAAATTAACAAAAACAGATTCAAGGTTTAGGAGCTGTAGGACAAATTTGGATATTGTGAAAAAGCAATATAATTTGGTAATGTTTTCCGGAAAGAAATGAAGTTAAGATATCAGAGATATCTGTGCATTATGATTTCAGAACTTCTTTAATCCTATAAAGATGGGTTAGGGCTGTAGATACACATACTCTGATAAATGACCCTTAATGTGCATGCACCTCAAACAGTTTTCCCATAAATTAGTCACAGGATTTACTACCTGATGCTTTATGCATAGCAGTAACTGCGACGAGAGATGAACAACGTCTGTCAGTGTAGACTGTCCGTTTTGCTTCCACTTGTTCACGCTTCACCTGCTAGCACAGGTAGTCATTGCTCTTGCAGAAAACATTCGAAATCGGTTCCGATACAACATTATTTATCGTTAAGGCTGCTCATTCTGGGTTTCACATCTTACGAGCTAATAAACACTTTTGTATGCATGCATCCTTGGAAGTGCCTGCAAACAAACTACTCTCAATAAGTAAAATTACAGATTACAGAAGGAAATGTTGATGTAATATTGTTTGTTGTGCTGTCCTCAATCACCAATAGAGATATCTGCACTAATACAGCTAACCGCTGTTTACAGAGAACTGAAGATATTTCTGAGTGGTGAAGATATGTTCAACAATTTGACAGTGCGCAAGAGAAGCTTAAGTATGGTCTAGATCGGAGGTTACGGAATTGAAGGAGCTAAGAGCAGGGAGTGATTTTGAAAAGTGTCAAAATTGCAATAATTTGTGTATTCGAATACAAAGAAACTAAAACTCTTTACCGAGAGGAACTGTGTGGGAAAATGTGAGCATAAAAACTCAAGAGAGGGATAAAAGTATTAGGGAAATGCTTAGGTCAAATGAGACTTAATGTTCTGGAAAAAATAATAAGCATGACAGAAAAAATTAACATAGATCAGTAAGCAGTAAATTGAATAAATAGGGTGGAATAACCCGACAACCATTGTGTTTGAGTGTATTATTTAGTCCCATTGGAGCTCAGTAACCTGGTTTAATTAATTGTCAATTTATTGCATGAATTTTATTAATTATACAATTAATTTATAATTTAGATACATTGTTTTTATTGTAATTAATCGATTGATGTATATCAATGTTTGTATTGAATTAAATATTCATTCATGCATTCAAAGGTGAATGAAACGAAAGGATTTGTGAAGTTAATAAGCCATAATGCAATTGCGCTCTCAAAGCTAGCAGTCACCAGATACTCTTAGCTAGCAGAAAGAAAAATTAATTAAATCTTACTGCCACGCACAGCTAACCCTCCACCCCTTTCTCCTGATTGAGTGTGAGAGGCGACTCGTCCTCGACAAGCTTGTGCCTTGTGCACTGGAGCTGTGAGAAATGACGTATAGAAGCTCCCAAACTCATAAAAGATCATATTTCTCACTCGTTCCATGACTCTTGCTTGAGCACTCTAGTTAAAGGGTATTTGAAGGAACCAACCACAAATGAAGAGAGTCGACGAAATGTCCAGGATGTCTGATTACAATAGATATGGTTTAACAGTTAATCAATTTTGCCAAAAATGTAAGTTCAGGTGCCCTCGTTCCTTCACCGTTGCCGTACAGGTTTATATATGTCACGCCTTCATCGTATTTGAATACTTACGTACAGGATAGACATTAATAAAAAATAATGGCTTTTATAAAGAAACAGAACTCTATAAATACGTAAGTAAACAAATCGGGAAATATAACAGTATCTAATTATTTTGAAATTACAATGAAAAGAAGGTTAAATATTTAGTCTTTAGATTCACTTGAATATAAATCTGATGTGTTGCACTCACATGATATGCTCTACTCTTGTACTAACCGTTCTTACAAACTCTCAATCATATATCTTCTTTCTGATAGTTGAGATAAACGTTTGCAGAAATTATCTTGTTTATCTTCTTCTAGGTAAAAGGAGAATATGGGAACACAGTAGGCTTTGAGCGATAGTCAAATCTTTTAAAGCTTTCAAATTACGTTCTCTTTGCACGGCTGACATAAAAATGAATAGGGATGACCCATTTGACAGAACTCGCATAAATAACAAGGAATATCTCCAAAATCCTTTACTCTACAAAAAAGTAGTTAGACGTAAATTGTGTGTTTTAGCAAGATCTACAGTTTTATAGTAAGATTTGGTCTATCTTTACGATTTACCAGTTATGCAAAAGTAATCAATAATAAATAGGTCTACATGGGCTATAACTAGAAAATTCAATATATACATTTATTTCATTTCCAATAAAAATATATAAAAATATGGCATTTTAATGAAAATCGTTACAGCCATTTTCAAGAAAATCAGTGTGATCAAAAATGTCCCATGTAAAGGGTAGTTTGGGGTGAAGGAATTTTCTTCAGGATTCAGGGGTTCTTTTGATTCCGGTGAAATCTCGACGTCTAATTTTTGGGTGGAATACAATACTTCCTCTACTTCCGTATTAGAGAAAGTAAAAATGCTTCATTATAACACAAGCAAAGCATTTGGTTCTGTATTGGCAGTATAAAATTACTAGCAGCATACTTACTTGCACTTATCTGTTCATAAGGTTCATTTTAAACCAAAGTCATTCAAGTGGTTGTAAAAATAACCTCTTAAAATGCAAATGAACGTAAGCTGATCATTTTTGTTAATGGGTATTACAAATATTCTTCAGTCATTTTTAAAATCCCTGCTTCCTAGTTTTTTATTAAATGCATATTTGTTGGGGTGAATTTTGTGTAATTTTTAAAGTTTGGAGTATATCAGATTAATTGGTACTAAGACCAGATAATATTTTAATGTTTATTATGCGCAATATAACTACATTTTAATCCTTTTTCAGGGCATACATATCTCTAAACGATCACAGAATAACTTCAACGCATATAAAATACTTATGTCCTTGAATTACAAATGTGAAGCATTATTTATGTTTAAAAAGTCACAGTTTAATATCACATAATTACTTATTAAGTTATAAAATATGTAGTATGTTACTAAAAGTGCACTTTAGAATAGTAGGAAAAATATATTAATGTAAACAAACGTCTGCAAAAACTAAATTTAGCCATTTGTTTTTGAATATAAACTTAAATCCTCTGTGCATAAACCTAATAAATAAGCATTAGGAACAAAATAATATTCTTCAGTGTCTGTACATTTAGAAACAGAGCATAAGCGCATTTAAGCGAAGGACTAAGAAAATACTCTGACACCTGCCAGCAGGCCGCGCACATCAAACGACGCTCAGGGTTAAGCTACGTCACAGTACTTGTTTGCGCGTGCGTCAAAGGCGCTCAAGGTCACGCTGCCTCGTGCCACCGCTTGTGAATACGTGGCTGGCAAGAATTAGCGCGGTAGAAAGGAGTTTCTAGAGTGTTCGCGAAGCCTCGACTGTCAGTTTATTTGCGACAGCAGCAAATGATACGGAAACTAATTCCTCAATCCTGCTAAGAAGCTAACTATACCTATAATTCATTATAGTAGCGTTGCTCTTCTATTTATCTTGTTCGAGTTAGCTCAGACATGGTTATTTGAGCTGAACAGTCATAAAATACTAGATATGTACTTGTTTTGAGAGATAAGGATGAAGATATTTTTATTGTTGCAGGGAGACAGCTGCTACCATGTTGTGGAGGTGTGTCCTGGTGCTTGGCCTGCTTGCCGTCTCCGCAGCTTATGCTAAGGTAAGTGAGATTTTGTCACAAATAATAGATGCACTAATCACACAGTGAAATTAATATTACGAGGATTATATATCAGTTAATTATCATGAAGCTTCCTAACTGGAGAGTACTCAAAATATGCAAAAATACCTTATGTTCCAATAACCGAGATCAGAGAACCGAGAAGAGCCAAGGGCAAAATACTGAGGGTAGCGTATTGAGGGTATTCTAAAATAATCCTACTTCAGCTGCATTGAAGTTTTTCTTTTTGGGAAAGGTTATTCCTCTTATTGGACCAGGGAATATGTTCAGTATTTTTCAAGGAAATTCAGTACATGAAAAGGCCATACTACTCACCATGATGTATATTCCGGTAGAACATGCTAATATGATCATGAAAATTAAATGCAGGCATAATATTTTAAAATATTGATTTTAGCAGAGCTTTAAACTGTTAGTCGAAAATTTACTTAATTAGGAAGAAGTTGCTAGAAACGTCTTATACCACTAGGCACAAGATTGCGTGTACATGAATTTGTATTTAATAGTTAAATTATGAGTCATTTTGTTTGATTCTCAAACTTTACCAGGTTACAAGCGCTAGTTTAAGGCATAATTGCATTTCCAAACTTTTTATATTCCATTTATACCTTCCTTATTGGCAATCTTGAACTTATATCCTATAGGTAATAACGTTAACTCGTATAGAGTTGTTTTTCTTTTGGATTTATACATTATATCAGATACTAGATTCATACTCCAGATTCTCGAGAGCCTAAGGAATAATTTTGGCTGGAGGAAAAATTTCTACCCTCCTGCGGAGAGTCGAAAATAGAAATCACCGAACAGCATGCCGGTCCACTTCCGACTTAGATACAAGGCCAGCTCCATTTATATTTTACTGGTATTTAAAGCAGTAATCTGCTTATCAGTATTTTTATATTCACATGTGATTTAAAAGGTACTGATTGGAATTGGTACCTACGAAAGGTCTTTAAACTGTGGCGTAAGGAAATAATGTGATTAAATATGATTGAAGGTTGCATACCACTGAAATTCCTGAGTAGTACGAGGAAAAAACCCAGAGCGATGTGAAGAGGCTCCGTCTTTTCAGTGTATCCACTTACTCTACTACCGAGAACTGAGGCCACTATTTTTTTTTTTTTTTTTTTTTTTTTTTTTAATTAACGTCGTCCAACATTGCGTCATATCGGACGAGAGGCCACTATGACCTCACAGGCCGTCCAATTGGACAAATTTTCAATGTGTTAGCAGCTTAGGTGCTCCAGATTTGAAAATGAGTTTCTGCTGTTATATTCTTTCCAAGCTGTTATGCCTTCACATTGAGATCTTAAAAAGTCATAAGAAATGAAATGCTGGGGATAGATTTCTCCTATAATTTGAGCCATGTTTAACCACTCAACAAGTTTATGAAAAATTACTTGGCATATCTGAAGAAAGCATTTAAATAATCTGCTTCCCTGCCATTTTATTTCGTCATTAGTATTTAGCATGGAAATGTAACAGCAGAGTTTACTGGCTTTAATTTAGTTAACTTAAATAGGCGATATTCAGGCATAAAGCTTTTTTTAAAATTATGGCGCCTCATTCTGTATTGGTCAACATAACCGTGCAATTTTGGGATTCATATATCTGTACAAATGGATGTCAGGATTACCGATCTAGTGGCCACCACCTAGTCCTGGCCAAGTCCTTCATGATTTATGCGACAATCTATGAAAAACTTGGTGCATGCTGAGAATATTCCTGCCCTTGGTCTTCTCCACCTAAGAATAAAAGCAAGAGTGAATCCAACTCTTGAAGTGCTAATTCACTAAAAGTCCCTAAATGACACTACTTTATTATTCTTATGATATATAAATGTATGTTTAGTACCCTTGGAGCAACAAAACAATGTTCGTGTGACTCCATAATTATTTTGCAGCTGATGCCTAGACAAGAGTTCATTTGGGACACAGTCCTCTAAGGAAAATCGATTTGTTAGGCTTAAAGACGTTAATTCAGGAGCAAATACAAAATATTTGTTGGGACTTACAGTAGTTACGAATGTAAGTTGCCCTTGGGGTATGTATACCTATCGGTACTGAGATTCCCTTGTGTCCTGCCGGAAAAACACGAATCATTTGAGGAGTTTAATGTCACATTGGCAAGTTGCCATGGTACTTCAGTGGTGGCTAGAGCAGCTGCGTAGAGCGGAAGATCCGCGGTTTAAATCCCGCCTATGGCATAGAGCTTTTCTATGGTTCTGCCTATCAAATACAAGGTAGTTAGCTCTAGGTGCTATCGTTTGAAGTTAACTTGACCGTCATGTTTTTTTAATTAAACTGTGTGGAGCCAAAAATACTCATCTTTTTCCTGAACTTCATTCTCTGCTTTCCTTAAGTTTACTTCTCAAGGAACCTTAGGTAAAAAAACATATACGAATACCTCAGAATTTTGTATATGGTGCATTCTTCAATTTTGGTTTACTGTCACATGTGCTCATCACTTTTATCTGTTCAGTGAAAACTTTCAGTGTGGAAGCGGATAGAAATATACCTTTGACTGACCTTCCCAGCGTTCCATATATATAGTGTAATTTCAAAGTACCTGTTCCTATATTTAGTTGCATGTACAAAAAGAAGGGTAAAATAAGTGTTGATTTCAAAGAAATTGAATGTTAGGGGAACTCTATACGCTCACCGAATGATCAAAACAAAGAGTAGGTGGAGAAGAGGAGCGATCTAGGCGGACAGCTTTTTATCGGCACCAACGTAAGCTTGGCAATAATAACAGCATAATATTGTGGCAATGTCAAAAACAGTCCAATTACTGTTCTATCGCTTTATTGTCTTCTAAACTTTTGCACGAATACAGTTTTCTTCACGTCGTTAACACACTCTACAATCCTTCCTGCCATCACACTTACCACTGTTTACTTCTCGTAATCTTGACCCAGTCCTTTCAGTGTGTTTCTTCACTTTCTGTCTCTCATACACTAACTACGACGATAGAATCACTCGACGCGCGATGCTATACACCGGCACACGCGCAGCTGTTTCACACTCACTGACACACAGACCACCTCGTACCTGTAACTATAACTCTCTCTCTCTCACTCTCACTGCTGTTTCTTTGCCTCCTTATATAGAGGGGATGAGGTCAAACGGATCTTTCTCGACTTCACAAGCGCGCCAGCAATGGCGTTGCCAGATATTTCTCGAAGGCTCTGGAACCCTTTGTGTTGCCGTTTCATAGTTGTTAGTCACGTGTTCGCTCGCGTGAGTGGTGCGGGGAAAAGTTCCTAACTTGCTCTTTTGTTTGCTCGCCGGCCTGGTATGTGATGTGGAGTAGTTTATCCCCGAGAGTCCTTTGTTTTGCGCCGCGCCCTGCGCCGCAACAGTTTCTTTGGCTGTTAGGCACTGAAATAGAAACAGTCATGCCTGTGTAACTTGAATATTTAATTCAACAAAATATTAGGTAACAGAAACACATTATTTACGTTAATCCGTGAAGAAACTCAACCTTGTTGCACTGCACAACGGATCACTCCTGCTAAAGACGTAGAACCTTCAATTGCGAACAAGTCCTGTAATAGCATACTTTGAAAGTCCCCACAATTCCTTTTAGAAGCAATGAAGGAAGCTGTAAAAGACATGCCAAAATATTCCGGTTGATAACATTTTTATACCATGCTTTTTTGAAACCCATTACTGTTGGTATTTGTTTTGCTCTTTCTCTTCCGATTAGGTTTAGTGACCGTAGGGTAATTTCCGTTAAGCGTAATTTAATTCTTTGTCTTTATCGGGGACCGATTGGTTGAATTGGGTAAGAACGGTAAAACATTCCCATTTAGGCTTCTTAAATTGTAATGTCTGATTCCCAAGGAAATTATCATGTAAGGGTATTTTTATTACAGTGAAAATCAGGGAGGTATGTGACAATTTGAATTATCCTCAATGGAGGGTGTATTACGACACCTGTAGCCTTATTTACAGGTACTTTTCATATTTTTGTCAAAACTTCTAGAGCTGTATGTGCAAAATTTGCTGAAGACATGTTAGTATGTTTCTAAAATATACAGTATAGATAAAGGAATATGCCACCTGTTTAAAAATACGCCCACATTATTTTAGATCAGTTCATACTAGTAACCTTTCTGTTCCTTTTTCTCAGTTGTGATATTCTAGACATTTTCAAACATTCAAGAATACTCTCTACCATCCAATTTGTAAGTTATCAGTGTGAAACTTCTGAAGTAATTCACCCAAAAGTGCCTAATTAAAACTGCTAAGGCGGTTATTATCTTTAGGCAAGTATACAATACACTACCAAGGTCATCCATATTTGTTAAGTATGTTTTTTTTTCTTTTCCCCAAATGTCTAAGGCTACAATTAAACAAAACATAAGTATTTTTTGAAATGTAATTAATTTAAAACTACATTTCCTTAGGAAAATTAATGTCTAACCTAAGAACAAAACATGAATGTGCCTTTCTGCTCAAATGTTTTGGGAACTGCATCATAAGACAATATGTTTTATGAAATGGGTTAGATTGTTTTAAAATATTGTGACAAAATGGTAAAATCCAGTTCAGTTACTTTTTACTTTCTTTACTGGTAAGTAGAGGAGGTATTGTATTCTACCCGAAAATTCGAAGTCGAGATTTTACCGGAAATGTATGTTTTGAGGCTCCCTGAGTCCAAAAAAAAAAAAAAAAAAGAAAAAAAGCATTTTTAGAAAAAGGTTCGTGTTTGTGTTTGTGTATATGTCTGTCTGTCTGTCTGTCTGTCTGTCAGTCTGTGGACAGCATAACTCAAAAACGAAAAGTTGGTTAAAAACCAAAGTTGGTATTTAAGTTTAATGTCTTTCAAGGATGCGACACGAAATTTTTGAAGAAACCAGCCCCACCTTAAACTACTCTTTACGTGGACAATTTTTCGACAATTTTTATTTTCTTGAAAATGGCTCTAACGAGTTTGATTAAAATGACATATGTTTAAGATATTTTAATGACAAATGAAACGTGCATTTTGAATTTTCTGTCTGTAGCCTGTGTAATCCTGTTTACTCTGGATGACTTTTCAATAACTCGTAAGCCGTGGAGATAGACAAAATCCCGCTGTACGAAAATTGTAGATCTTGCTAAAACACAATTTATATAGAAGTAGGTACTTTTTTGTAGAGTGGACTATTTCGGAGATATTCCTGGTTATTTGCGTCAGTTTCGGAAAACAAAACTTACGTGAAATGCAACATCGTTGTTCATGTTTTTATATGTTAAGCGTTCAAAGAGAACGGGGTCTCAAAGCTTTAGGAGATCTGACTATCGCTGAAATCCTACTGTATTCCCCTTGCATCTACAAGGAAATAAGCAATAGGATACTTTGCACAAATGTTTCTCTCAACTAACATGAAGAAGACATAGGAATAAGAGTTTGTAAGAATGGTTAGTACAAGAGTAGAGAAAGTCATGTGAGTGCAACACATCAGATTTTCTCACCTTATTTTGTTCCAAAACACTATTCTTTTATTGACCCTTACAGAGTCTACAGCTTTTTGTGATATTACAATTCATAACTGTTTCTCTCTCTATCAAACAGCTGATTTGGACGATAATCACTTGACACTCATTAACTGCTTCGCTATCTTTCTTTCGACGTGACCGTACACACGCAGCTGACACACATTCACTAAAACTAAAGCTGACTGACTCCCAACTGACGTTGCCTCGCCTCTTTATGGATGACGTAAGGCAATGATGATGTAACATGGCTCTTTCTCAAACTTGAGCTTTCTGGGACTTCTCGAATAATCTCGAAAACCCCTTTGACGTGCCGCACCCATTATCACGTGTTTGCAAATAGTCGTGGGAGGTAGCCTGACCTTGAGCGTCTTTGATGTACGTACCGCCTGCGGTGTGAGGCAGCGCAGCCCCCAGTCTCTGTTGTGTTGCTGCCACCGTCGGTTGGCGTCATAATATATACTCCAGGAGGGGCTCCATAAATGTGTACAAAATTTGGCAACTTTTCTATACACGTAAAATGTGGCAAAAAAGAAAAATCCAGAATCCTTAGAATACTTCATGTTTAGTAAAAGTCCCCCCTTAAGTTTAGTAAACCTCGCCGTAACGGTCACTGACACTTGGTGCTGTTACGCGTTGTGGCCCATAAACATTCAAACGTGGAAACTCAATGCGAGCATTCTGTTGATGCAATGTGGAAAATCTGACAGGTAATGGATCACTCTTGAGTCTGTGTCTAAATCCATGTGGCAGCCACAGGCTTTCACACATAATGAGTGGCGTCCAAACAGGAAGTTGTATGTTGATTTAGGTATATCTGTAGGCAGTTTGTAAAATCACATTCATTCTACATCAGTTTCTCTCTGTATCTTCCTCTCTCTTCCTCACTCCTACCACCATTATAGTAACATAATATTCAATTGTAGTTGCGATGCAGGAAACATGAGGAGGAAATCATTTTACCGTTATCAGTGGCTCTTGGCTGTCTTATTCGTGTAATTTGTCCTTCATACTGTGACGCCAGGCCTGGCGCGCAACAAACAACGGTCGAAGCTAAGCTATTCCACACCACATACCAGGCCGCCGAGCAAGCGAAAGCCCTCAAGGTTATGCCGTCTGGTGCGATTGTTTGTGTATACGTGACTAACAACAATCAAGCGGCAACACAAAAGATTTTAAGGAGCCTTTGAGAACTGTACGACAGCCGGCGTGTTTATAGAAGTTCCAGAAAGGATCTGTGACGTTATCCCCGCTATAAAGTAAGCGAGGAAAGAGCAGTAGAGAGAGATAGTTACAGACATGAGTCATTCGGTGTGTCAGTGAATGCCAGTCATCTGTCTATGTGTGGTACTGCCGTCGTTAAAGGTATGTCGTGTCGAAATGAAGAAGTTTTAACTAGCGTCGAGTCATTGTATTGTCGGATTTAGTGTATGAGATATAGGGAGCGTGAAGAGAGACAGCGAAGGAACTAAGTCAAGGCTACGAGAAGAAAACAGATGGGAGCTATAATATCTCGTAGGACTATAGACTGTGTTAGGTCAGTAGAAGAGAACTGTATTTGAGATGGAAAATAAAATTACAGAAAAGTAACTGGACTTATTTTGCCGTTACAGCACTGTTTTCAGGGCCAGGGTGGGAACATCAGATACATAGTAAGAAAGGAACCCCTTGCATGAAACTGCGATTACACTCGCACATTTTAATTAGTTGTTTATGGCTGTAGCTGAAATACCAATTAACTTGAAGGCAACTTGAGTGGAATACTTTCCTGAAGAGGTGGTGCGAAAATTTCTGGAATAGTTATTTAACAAAATACTTGAATATATTTTACTCTATACCATGTGCGCATAGGTAGGTCAGCTGTTAGAGAATGGTAATATCGTAAGCGACACCATTTCTGTTGCAATTGTTTCTAACCTGATTGACAGTGAACATAAGGATCCCCCGGTGGCTGATTTACATAATTGCGACAGTATTCATGGCCATTTTTCTATACCATAATTTGTTTAATGCATAGTAGCTTGAATACTTATTTAGCTATTCGTATTAAAATTAAATGTATTCATTATTTTTAAATGGTGCTTAGCATTTTCTGTTACATTATACGGTGGCCACAATGGTGATACATGAATTGCAATGTTAATTGGTAAAGAATATTTGGCGAGGAAATTTCCAAGGCCTATGTTAACCGAGTTTGCCAGTTCCGAGGACTGAGAAAAACAAAAATGTTTGTGTATTCAGAGAGGAATTTGAACCGCAGACCTCCCATTAGCGAGTCCAAGCCTGAGATGATGTCACCTCGTATCGGCCATGTCTTGATTGCTGTCCTAAAGTTATCTTGTGGAATGTAGCTCGTAATAAGGAGCTAAATTTTAGTTTGAAATAGACGTCTGATGTCATTGTAGAAGATAAAATCTTAGACCAAGTTGAACAAATCAGACAAGTGTATTGTTGTGTGTGACCTAGATCAAAACGAAGCCTTTTGGGTTAACACTAAAGGCCCAAGACAGCATCTTGGGGGGCTGACTGTTAAGAGGTGAATGGCCAGCAGACGTCCTCACTGGGACCCATTACATTGCTATACGCCATGTTTGTCAATTTCCTGACACGTGACGAGCTCCCTACAAATGGCACTATAATGCAGTCAGACACATAGCAAATATAGCGGATACGCAGAAATGGAAACCATCTGTTGCATTATTTAATATCATCAATCTTCGTGTCTTCTCCCCTCATGTTGCTTAAGGAGAAACACTACCATCATAGAAGTTTCTGCCGGATTCATCGTATAGGGGAGATACATTTCTATTAAGTTCACACACGTTATAAAATACACTGATCCTCTACGTATGAGTCTATAAGAATGGAATATGGCCTTTGAATGAAAGCATAATTTAAGGATATATAAGCCCAACTTCCCTAACCATGTGTTTACGATCTCAGAATCGTGTTGCTGATTCTCTTCCGAATTGAGAAACGAGTAAATTTATCAATATCTGTAATCCTGAACTTATTTGTTAAAAATATGTACACGTTTCTTGTGGTATAAACCAATCGATATGATAATTAATTTCCACGATGTTACAGATATGTAAAACGTGTAATACTCAGCGCGCCAACTGTCCCAACTGTCCCAACCGTAAAACGACTACATGAAATTAAAGTTTAAGAAACGAAAAGTAATATGTCTATGCTTTAAATTTGCACCCTTCCTTCTATCTTGTAAGGTTTATGGGTCTCCACTACAGAAATTGATTCCAAGAGATGCTTCGGGAGTCCAACATTTTGATAATGACTTATCCGCATTAACAGAACATAGTTTTCATACATGCTTTAAGAATAATTCCACAGGTGCACCCTATATTCAGAGTTTTCCAATGTAATATTTCAATAACCAACTAAAACTATTGTGATCAAAACGGATTAAATCTTCAAACCAATGAAAAATTAAAGGTAGAATCAGACTGAAAAAGTCAGTGCCGTAGTAGGAATTTGAACCACAAATCTTCCGGTTTCCGTTATGTGGTTCTAACCAACTGAGCTATCACAACGAACATCCGGCACAATTCCGTGATCTAGGGTTAAAATGCTAGCTTCTGATTCTCGAGATCTAGAGTTCAACACTGGGGAAGGATGATTTTTTTCGGGCTCAAATGTAGTCCCTTGTCGTACATTTACGGCAAGCCAAAGAACCTAAAGCCTGATAAAGAGGCCTCTGAGCAAAATTGAGCGGTTCTTTTGCGCCCAGCATAGAATAGGGCGTTGAGAAACTTAGGAGTTAAAGAGCGTCCATGAATAAAACTCAGTTTATTTATGCTGGTACAACATTAAATTCCGCAGCTGACTCATATTTCTCCGGATAAACCTCTAGGAGATCACGAATCATCTTCGAGGTGATATGCTTCAATGGCGACTTACACCGCAGTGAGTTCTTTAAGCCCCGAGTTTTATAGGTGACCTCTATTAAGTTAATTATACTTGTTTTCTAAGCCCTTGCTCTGTACACAGCCTTGTCTGAAGGAAGAATTTATTAATTATTAATAACAAAGAATATATAGTATGGTTAACGCCACAAAATATACTTTTGGCATAAATTGTATGCTTTAACAAGATCTACATTTTTATAGTAAGATTCCGTCTCTCTCTTAAGATTTACTGGTTGTACAAACCAATTCAGAATGAAGAGCAGTTCACACGCCATTTCCAGAAAGTTGAGGAAACATGTTTTGCTTTGTCATGAAAAAATTGTAAACATGTTGTGGCGCAGAGAGCGGTGCACAGCAAAGGATACTTGGGACTAAGCTACTTCACACACTAGGCCGGCGAGCAAGTCAAGCTTCTCCGCACCACACACGCGAGCAAACACGTGACTAACAATCAAGTGGCATCACAATTTTTCTTCAAATGATTCGAGAGGAGTCCAGCGGCCGGCTTGTTTTAATAGGTTCAAGAAAGATCTGGCTACGACTTCGATACAAAAGCTTGCGGAGTCCATGAGGGCAGGCAGTTTTTGAGTTCGACAGTGTGTCAGTGAGTACCAGGCAGGTATGTGTGTGTATGTGGGGGGGGGGGGCTACTGTCCTGAAAGACACGTCGGGTCTAAGTGAAGAAGTTTTGATGGGTGTTGGGTGATTGTATCGTCAGAGTTAGTGTATGAGAGACAGAAAGTGAAGAAGAGCGGTAAAATGATTGAGTCAAGGTGACGCGAAGGAAACAGTTGCGAGTTGTAATATCACGAAACAATAAAGACTGTTAACGACAATAAAGAAAACTGTGTATTACCTCATTCAGTTAGAGGAGAATAAAGTGAGAAGAAAGTAATTGGACTGATTTTGTCATTTTATCACACTGGTGTCTGGAGTCGGATCCGTCGAATTGTCATATTGTCACGATATTATGGTGCTTTAATCAAAATCGTTGGGCATTCTTGAGAAACCAGAACTAATGAAAACTTTCCCTTGTAAAGGATAATTACGGTTGAGGGATTTTGTTGAAAACCTTCCTGTCGCATCCTTAAAAGATAAATTGAAATACATACATAGTTTGGTATTTAACGGACTCTTCGTTTTTGAGTTACGTTGATCAGTCTCACAAAGGGACCTTTATGCAATTATGCTTTTAGGTTCAGAGGCTTCATAATACTTATTTTTGGTGATCTACTGGTACCGAATTTTTGGATTAAATTCCTCTACCTGCTGTAAATGTGTAGTAGAAAAGGTAGCAAATACGGTATCTTAATTAAACATAATATTTGCAATTCCACAAATCAGCAAATATATTTCCTACTTTTGATGTTAGTGCCAAACTTCCAAAGACTAAGTTAAGCATTTAAAGTTTAATTTGTTCGTTAAAGCCCACAGTAAAAAGTTAATTTAATATTAGTAACATTACATGGAAGTTTTAAAGTTAGATTTAATCCGAGTACCTATTTACGTCATAATCCAATACAAAAGAACAAAGTAGTCGAGGAAAAAGTTCGTCTCATCATGCTTCGGAGTGTTACCATCTCGCCTTTTTAACAAACTTTAGGGCTTCCAAAACATCTGATGTGTTGCACTCACATGACTCTCTACTCTCGCTACTCTTGTACTAACAATTCTTGCAAACTCTTGTTCCTCTATCTCCTTTACGTTACTCGAGATAAGCGTTAGTAGAAATTATCTTATTAGTAATTTTCTTGTAGGTGCAAGAGGAATATGGAAACAAATATTTTAAAGTTGGTTGCTTTATGAAGACTTTGAAATTCCGATCTCTTTAGACAACCAAGAGGTAAAAAGGGAATAAAGAGCTACTATTTGAGAAAAGTATGTGTCGCAAAATTTACACAAATAACAACGAATATCTTTGAAATGATTCACTTCACAAAATATGCATCTAGACATAACTTGTATGTTTGAAAGTGATCTATATTTTTTGTACAGTAAGATTTCGTCTATCTCTTACGGTTTACCAGTTATGCAAAAGTCATGAAGAGTAAACAGCACTACGTGGGCTATAGCGAAAAATTCAAACTATACATTTCATTTGTTTTAAACATCTTAAACTTGGCATTGTAATCAGAATCGTTAGCCATTTTGTGAGGAAATCAAAATGTTCAAACAATTTTCCATGTAAAGGGTACTTTAGGGTGAAGGAATATTCCTCAAAATTGTGTTGCATCCTTGAAAGATTTATGCTTAGATACCAACTTTTGTGTTCTAACCAACTGTTCATTTTTGATTTATGTTGTTCACAGACACACACACACACACACACACACACACACACACACACACACACACACACACACACATGCGCGCACACACACACAAACACACGCACAGACACACACGGACCTTTTTCTAAAAATGATTTTTTTGAGATTCAGTGGCCTCAAGACGTATATTTGTGGTGAAATCTAGACATCGAATTTTTCGTATCGAATACGATACTTCACCTACTTACTATACGTAGTAGAAAAAGGAAAAAAGAAGTAGTTGCTGCATACTAGTTGGAAAATTATATAGAGTAACATTCCGTGTTTAACAAATTTTACGAACAAAGCGGTTGAGATGGGTAGAGTTTTTCCTCGGCACGAATATATACCTCGAGATGACAGACCAGCTTGAGGGAACACAGCGGTAAGTAATCAAGCTATTCAGCTGAAATTACAAGCTGTGTTAATTCCGTAAAGGAAAGTGGCAAAGACTCCTTTATGTTTACTTTTTAATGCTTTGGGAAGGTAATTATGTAGAACCAGGAGAGAAAGCCGAAGAAAGCGAAGGGAATTGGGGGTTTCTCTCGTCTCATAACAACTGTAATAACAAAGACAAGCCTGTGCGTAGTTTTCTAATGTCTGAGGCTTGTGGGATGGGACGTGTCTAACTTGCAATATCGATTTGCTCCCCTCGTCTGTCGTATACTTTTCCCCTTCAACCATTTGCCCCTTAGGCCAACAAAATGAAACGTGTGCTCCCCCACCTCTGCATTATAATGTCCGCTGTGTGTACATTGTGGTCCGACTTTGAAAAATGAGCTCTAAATGACCACCGTAGCACACCCGGAAAGTCCACCAGCACAGGCTCCTGTTAATATTTATATTGATAGTCCCTAAAATTCCACCTTCCAGTTAAGTGACCGCATGCTCTTCAGCTTCAAGGGTAAGGCCGAGTGTACAACTGAAACGCTATATCGGTAATATGGCTAATGCAGAGGACAGGCTTCAGATAGCTTTTTGTAAATTAAATAATATAATTAAGGAATATAATTTGAATCTTTCAAGTTCAAAAACTAAAGTAGACGGTGGCGTTCATAGGAACAAATCACAGAAGACCAAAAGTAGTAATAAATACTGAAATTTCTGAAGAAGTGACCAACTTTAAGTATTTGGGATGTAGATTCATATCACATAATAAAGCACAAGTTAAACTTGCTTCGCGAAGTCAATTTCAGCGACGAACCTCAGCACCCTATCTACGGATACCGGGTCGTCGGGGAGAAGTGACCGCAGAGTCAAGCCCAGGCCAAGGGATTGGCGCTATCTAGTATGTCGCGGACAATCGAGCAAACGGTGTGGCACCGAGATGGTACGCCGCGCGGTGGACACACAGGGGCCGGGTCGCCACGCGAAAGATGTCCACGAGTGGTGCATGTGTGACCTATTCTTAACCGGTTATAATCACTCCGACCACCGGGAAGCCCTGGACGAGGTCAGCTAGGGTTGTACGGTGTCCTTGATCGTCCCTTATTGAGTGGCTTCTAACGCTTCCTAAGATTCGTGCCAAACAGCAAATACATGGCGACGGAAGTATCGCTGCATATCCACATAAGATAGCATGGCTGGTTAACTCCGGCAGACGACATGCAGTTAACAGCCGGGAGAAGGTGAAGCGAGACAGTAAAAGGAGCGAGTCAAGGTTACGAGAAGAAAACAGTTAAGAGTTGCAATATCACAAAATACTGTGGACTGCGTTAACATCAGAACTGTGTTTTTGTGTAAAAGTTTACAAGAAAAATAAAGTGAGAAAAAGAAATGTAATTGTACTGGGTTTTGTTGTCACAATAATAAATACCGTATGGGTCAAATCTTTAATTGTGCAACTAAGTTGTAATTTTTGCAATAAAATATTTATTTTTCAAATTTAGTGTTCCCAGTACATTCTGTTGTACCGATACTTCCAAGACTAACGCGCACCCTGAACGTTAAACTTTCATAGTATTTGTTGGGTACCCACATATTGTCCAGGACAAAGTAAAATGAATTAATATGGAAAATATAAAGTAGGAGCAACTTATAAGTACCAAGTGCTGCAGAAAGAAGAGAAAAAAGGAAAAATAAATAAATAATCGTTATTACTGCTTATTTCATGGTATTTTGTTAAGAGGCCTCCACTATTTTCTAAACTTTAGCCGCATAATAGAATCGACAATATTAGTCCAAAGGCACAGCAAACCACGTCGGCTCGAAGAACACAAATGCAAGCTCATCAATCTGCTGCAGGGGACTATTGAACTAGTGTGTTAGCTCGTTTAGTGGTAGACAATTTGAATTTTGTTCTTAGATTTGTGAATGAAGTGATCGACAGGAACGGAACTGAATTAACTGCTTAAGTAGTTCAATCCAAAGTATAGGTAATTTTGTGCGAATTGATTGTTAGTTATACTGTGTCAAAATAATGTATGGTTTCCTTTTTCGGAATTTATATAAAATTGCTTCAAATGTTACTAAGTAATTTCAAAGCGTTGTATGCAATTAAAGCTACATTTAATAGCAGAACATCCCTGCTTAACGGTGTTTTACTTGCGATATATTTTAAATAAGTTTCAAGTGAATATTTATTTTGAATGTGTTATTTAAGCATATTTCAGGTCTCATCGGAGTTAAAGTCTACTCATAAATCATTCTTAGTTTTTTCTACATTGTTTTAAACGAATCGTACCTATTGCGGTATTAATGATAAACCCGTATCTAAAAACTAAACTTTTAAAATTATTACGTTCATCCGATGCTTGATGATCCAAATGTTTACCCTGTAATTCCAGGCATTGAAACCTCTTATTTGAGAGGTAATATTCTATTTTGTATTTATTTTAGAAATACATATTATAGAATTCTTGAACATTAGCAGCACCTTGGCCGAGTGAGGTTCGATCCCAGGGGAACGTATGTTGGACTTGTGGTGGACAAAGCGGAGTCTTGGCAGGTTTACTCAGGATTCACCAGTTTCCTGCCATTCGTTATAATTGCACAATCAGCACTTTTTCTTTCTTTCATTTCGACCCCATTTCATACTATCTCCTTCAGCACTTTTACACCAAGTTTTGGGCTATTCTCCTTGCTCGACAAGTGCTAGCTTGTAGGGAGTTGTAACTCCTCCGTAGGAGCAGAGTAAACAGAGAAAGAAGAAGATCAACACTTTAATATTCAGGAAGAATGAGCAGTATTTTAAGGCTTATGCAGAAAGCTTTACACGTTTAACTCTTGTTATTAGTAGGTATATGAAGTAAATTACCAGTTCTTCCCCTATAGGATAGTTGTGATACAAAATATATTCTGTCTTAATTTAAGTCTATGAGTTCCATAAAAGCTACGGATATGAGGCTACTGGACCACCTATTATTTTTATGTTGTAGTAAGTGCACACATTAGAGAGTTCTTGATGCTTTGGACCATAAAGTGCCATTACTTTTGTCCTAATGGAAAGTTGGCCACTGCTGTCAGTCTACATTATGTCACATCTTCAAAGTGAAGTGCCTGTACGAACGAGAAAAATCTACGTATCGGTGACGAAATTGAAGTTTGGTGTTTGTGCTCTTGGGTAGCTACTTGGAATGCGCCGTGAATCTCCAGCGAAAAAGCATGTCGGCATTCATCTTTCTCTTGAGTGTTCCCACTTTAAGTAGAATAGGTGTCACGTAGAAGAGGGGTGAAAGAAGAAAGGCGGAGAACACAAAAGAGCCGTTATACATGACTGAAATTATGGAATATTTTCCAACTCATATTACTACCATGGCCATGAGCAAAGAGAAAATACTAGCTTACGTGGTGTTGAAAATGTTAGTAATTGTAGTCTGCGAAAGGGCGAGGCTATATTTGCTTTACTCTTGTATGAACACCTCAGGGCATATATTAGGGTTGTACTATCGAGGAAAAGAGTATTTAAACTTTTGTTCACCCTCAGAAAAAAAAGGGGCAGACTCTCGAAGTATACATTTTCTAATCTCCGCTCGGCTCTGCAGTGGATTCGCACTGACATCTCTGCGCGTGAGTGTAACTTCTTCCTACCATGAGACATTTTGAGTTCACAGACAAAGCCAAACGGTCTCAGGCAGGTATATAGCACTAGATCTAGATCTACTGAGGTGCGAATACGTCTTCCAAGAATGCGCTTTTTCTTTAACCTATTTCTTTTGCTTGCTTATTTCTACAACAAATCTGAAGATCTTTCTTATTACAAGTGGAAAACAAATGAAAGACAAAGTACCCTATCAGCGATCATTTATTATTATTATTATTATTATTATTATTATTATTATTATTATTATTATTATTATTATTATTATTATTATTATTATTATTATTATTATTATTATTATTATTATTATTATTATTATTATTATTATTATTATTATTATTATTATTATTATTATTATTATTATTATTATTATTATTATTATTATTATTATTATTATTATTATTATTATTATTATTATTATTATTATTATTATTATTATTATTATTATTATTATTATTATTATTATTATTATTATTATTATTATTATTAGTATTAGTATTAGTATTAGTATTAGTATTAGTATTAGTATTAGTATTAGTATTAGTATTAGTATTAGTATTAGTATTAGTATTAGTATTAGTATTAGTATTAGTATTAGTATTAGTATTAGTATTAGTATTAGTATTAGTATTAGTATTAGTATTAGTATTAGTATTAGTATTAGTATTAGTATTAGTATTAGTATTAGTATTAGTATTAGTATTAGTATTAGTATTAGTATTAGTATTAGTATTAGTATTAGTATTAGTATTAGTATTATTAGTATTATTAGTATTATTAGTATTATTAGTATTATTAGTATTGGTGTTATTGGTGTTATTGGTGTTATTGGTGTTATTGGTGTTATTGGTGTTATTGGTGTTATTGGTGTTATTGGTGTTATTGGTGTTATTGGTGTTATTGGTGTTATTGGTGTTATTGGTGTTATTGGTGTTATTGGTGTTATTGGTGTTATTGGTGTTATTGGTGTTATTGGTGTTATTGGTGTTATTGGTGTTATTGGTGTTATTGGTGTTATTGGTGTTATTGGTGTTATTGGTGTTATTGGTGTTATTGGTGTTATTGGTGTTATTGGTGTTATTGGTGTTATTGGTGTTATTGGTGTTATTGGTGTTATTGGTGTTATTGGTGTTATTGGTGTTATTGGTGTTATTGGTGTTATTGGTGTTATTGGTGTTATTGGTGTTATTGGTGTTATTGGTGTTATTGGTGTTATTGGTGTTATTGGTGTTATTGGTGTTATTGGTGTTATTGGTGTTATTGGTGTTATTGGTGTTATTGGTGTTATTGGTGTTATTGGTGTTATTGGTGTTATTGGTGTTATTGGTGTTATTGGTGTTATTGGTGTTATTGGTGTTATTGGTATTATTGGTATTATTGGTATAATTATTACTAGTAGTAGTATTAGTATAATTATTATTATTATTATTATTATTATTATTATTATTATTATTATTATTATTATTATTATTATTATTATTATTATTATTATTATTATTATTATTATTATTATTATTATTATTATTATTATTATTATTATTATTATTATTATTATTATTATTATTATTATTATTATTATTATTATTAGTATTATTATTAGTATTATTATTAGTATTATTATTAGTATTATTATTAGTATTATTATTAGTATTATTATTAGTATTATTATTAGTATTATTATTAGTATTATTATTAGTATTATTATTAGTATTATTATTAGTATTATTATTAGTATTATTAGTATTATTAGTATTATTAGTATTATTAGTATTATTAGTATTATTACTAGTATTAGTATTAGTATTATTACTAGTATTAGTATTAGTATTATTAGTATTAGTATTAGTATTAGTAGTATTAGTATTATTAGTATTAGTAGTATTAGTAGTATTAGTATTAGTAGTATTAGTAGTATTAGTATTAGTAGTATTAGTAGTATTAGTATTAGTAGTATTAGTAGTATTAGTATTAGTAGTATTAGTAGTATTAGTATTATTATTAATTATTATTATTACTCGCTTTTTAAAACTCTACAATCAATCTCTAATTTATATCTTATTGTAGTAATGGAGATATAAAACTGGGTCTGACGTATGAATGTATGAACGTATGAACGTATTGCGCAATGCAAAATTCTAATCGAAACAAAGAATAACGGCTTGAATACAGTACATGAACGAAAACTATTCGAAGTGTTCCCTGTGCACTTGTAGAGAAGTAATCCTAAAATAGTGCTATGACATTCTATTACTACCCATCATTTGTGTTTATTCCAACGACGCAAACCGCAGGAGTGAAGCAGATAATTTAGTCAAAAGGCAGAATCGAACACATGACCTAGAATCACGAGAGGTACCCTAGTGTAATACGTGTTTTTGTAGCTGGCGCAAATAAAATGAGTGTTCGATGTTTTAGTGTGGATAGTTGGAGGAGAAAGGTTAGTTGAAGCTGATAAAAAGTGGTTCCTGACACTTTGTTAGGTTCTGTACCGGCCAGCTAGAAAATGCAGCCTTCAAATATTACAAAGAACAGTAATGTTAAAAACCGATGTGATGTTCTGTCAATACGATAGTGAAGGGCACACACAGAGAAAGCCATTTGAGGTTTTTATGAAAATGCCTGCCTCTGTTTATTTACAAGTTAAGAAAATGTGCTAACAATTCTTTTTAAAGAATAAGTGCAGTTCCAGAAACATTTCCGCCACTTTGTTTTGCAAAGATGTGTTTCTTTTCTATATATATGAGGATTAACCCTCCTACTTCTATGCGTTTTTACCTCATTAAACCACGCCATAGTGTCCAGGCGTACTCTAGACAAGAATTTTAAACAGCAATTAGTTCATAAAATTAATAATAAACTACCTAGAACTTAGAACTTATTTTATTTAGAAGTAATTGTAGAACCGCTATATAGTATCAGTTGGATGTCCACCATATTATTTTATTTGTTGTTTTAACTACATGATGTATCTTCATTGGTGTCATATATTTGGGGGACGTGTCGCTGACATCAAAGCAGTAAAAAAGAGTTCACATGTGCATGGGTCTGAAAATCATTTATTTCAGAATTACAACACAAAATCAAAACAAGTACCTTCCTCTTGCTTCGATGCATGCAGTAAGCCTGCGTTCCATGCTCTGGCGTACTCTGTTGAAAATTTCTTGTGTGTTTCGTATTTGGTCAAAACCAGTTTGGATACGTTCTCTGAAAATGTCAACATCAGGTACCGGAGTTACAAAACCAAGGACGTCATATGTCCCCAGACTAAGAAATCCATTGGATTCAAATCAGGCAATCGAGCAGGCCGTGCAATAACTCCCCCTCGACCAATCCATCTTAGTGAAAATCGGTCATTCAAAAGCTTACAAACTATCATACTCAAATGAGCAGGGGCACCATAGTGTAAAAACCGCATTCGTTGTACGATGTCCAGGGGCACATTATCAGTTAAGTGATGCAACTCATTTCTGAGAAACTGGTGATAATTTTGTACATTTAGACGCGGAGGGAAGAACTGGGAACCAATAAGGTGATCATGAATGATTTCACCTCAAACGTCAAGAGAGAACCTCTGTTGATGGTTGTCCTGTCGTACTTCAAATGACCAGTAATGAATGTTATGAAAATTGTAGATGCCGTCGCTAGTAAAACTAGCACTTTCGTGAATAAGATAGGGCTAGGAAATTGATAAACGCAACACACAGCTGTACCATGCGTTGGCAGAAACGTCTTTCTGGCTCATACTCCGCCTCATTTAATCCTTGCACACGTTGAAGGTGATACGGGTACAGAAGATTTTCATGCAGAATTTTCCAGATAGTCATATCACTAAGTTATTCCCTTACTGCCATACGTCTTGTGCTTTGTGATGGGTCTGCATCCACAGCACGAAGAACTCGTTCTTGAATCTCAATGCCTCGTACCGCTCTTGATCTCCCAACGTCCTTAGTACTTCTCTCAAATGCGCCATTCTCACTCAAGCGTTGGTGAATTCGTGCGAATGTTCTTGCACATGCTAACTGCCTTTCTGCATTAAGCTCACGTGCTGGTGCTGCATTGTCATTTGCACGGCCATTCGTGTAGTGCATATCACTCATATCACTCATGGAATACATCTTCTTTGACCTATAACAAGGAAACGGTCCATTTTCAGACCCATGTACATATGAACGTGTTTTACTGTTTTAATATCAGAAAAACGCCCCCCCCCCAAATATATGACACAAATAAAGATACACGTGTACAAATGTTCTCTGTTTTGACTATTAGTTCCCACGTATATTTTTTAATCTTCTAGCTTGTAATAGATATAAATATTTTAGTTTCTTCACTGTGTGTGCAAATTTACATTCTGTACGTTTAACAGTAAATACAACTATCATGTGTTTTTTCTTACAGTGAGGTGAAAAAATGATATTCCGTTCTTGATTTTCTGTCGTTCTTCCTGGCGCACACTTGACATTTGCCTTTTACATCCTGCTGTTTTCATATGTATCTATATTCTTCACTTCAGGTAGCAGATTCTTCACTGAATCTGCAGTCAGTTTGTGTAGAGCGCCTGCAGACTGCATTCTGGTTTTCACATGGGGTGCTGCTAGTGGCTTATCAGTTCCACAAAAAATGCACTCTTCTTGTCTAAAGAGTTATCCTTTCACATAGAATATTTTATGGCCACGCCCTGGCCGAGTGGTTAGACTATTCACCTCTCACCGAAGTGCCTACCCTTATTTTTGGTCTCTATTTGCAACCACTAACAAACATCAACAACAGTCATCGGCTTACCCATACAAACTGCTGTACGCAATTTATACAACTAAACAAAAGTTGTAGACTACCTTAATACCCTCCAAAGTTGCCCATAGCATAGTTTTAACTACCCGTGTAGAAATCTACGCTTCTTAAATACCCAGTCAAAATATTGTATGGTAATATTATAGAACAGAGCAAATGCATTTACCTCGTAGCTTTGAAAAATTATCCAATTCTTATTTTACATCACATCGTATTTCGGAAGTTTTAAAACCTACTCTCATAGCTTTTTCCGTAGGTGTCTGAAAAAGAAAGTAATTCTTGCCAGGAAGGGCACATATTTGTGCAGTTGTGCTATAGAGCTTTGTAAAAAAAAAAAAAAAAAAAAAAAAAAAAAAAATGGTAGAAAAACTTTCAAAATTTAAAACACTAATCTATTTATTTTCAAAGTCTTATACATACTTCCATCCTTTGACACATCTGGAGAAAGCTACGGACACCTATGCGTTAGGTATGAGTGAAAATTGTAGCGTACCCATGACTTAAAAAACGACTATTGTTATACTCAAGCCCCTATTTACGAATGCATTAGTGCAATGCTGGGTAAGACAGGATGTACACAGAACGCCTAAGGTTATCTCATTGCACTTCATGTCTACGTCATATTATTCATCATTACACGAAGCCTTGCCCATTTCATTGGTTGCTTTAGGCCACAATGCAACGATGTGCCACTCCTTTTGCTAAATAACCTTAACCAGTAACCCAAACAAAACATTCAAAATGGCGTAGAAGCGAAATACCTGTTTACACTTTCAACCGTATTTGCTAAAGGAGACAGAGAGGGTTTGAGTGCATTCAGTTTGTCATGACCTCTTCTTGTGATTGGTAGGTATACTTTATCGGCTAGAGCGGGATATGCCGTTGAAGAGGTTAAAGTCTAAAGAGAAAAAATTGATGGGTACCCAGGTTAGCGAAATGTATGTGTATGTAATGAAAGATTTTCAGGGGGTGCCAATTGAATTTGAATGGTATTTATTAAATTCATAGCAAAGCAGAACTTCATAAGAAAAAATTAAACAGAAGAATATTCTCACAGTAATGTCAATACTTGTTGCATAGAAGCAAAAATAAACGAATGAATGAGTGAATGAATGAATAAATAAGAGAATGAATAAATGATAAATGAAGAAACAAATAAAATGGCGTGTTCTCCATCTAACTCAAACTATAATTGGTTAATTTCCGTTCCTAACCTATTGCTAATCATAGGAATACAAAAGGAACTTCACGCAATTTTAGTGTCATATATCGTCATATTCATGTAAACCATATACATAAAAATACTTATCTCTAAATTCTAAACATGAGTGGCATAACAAAAGAGTAATTTATTTAATCACAGAGATCTTTATTCTCACAAATTATCCTAATTATTAATAAATGTATACAAATATATACAACAGGCTGGAAGGGAAGTTATTACATTTCTTCTAAAATGTGCTTCATAGAAACATTACAAACAAAAAGATCTAAGGGTATTTTGTTCTTTGAACAGCCGATTTAAAAAACATGGTGTTTGTTCCAAATTGGATGCATAATTCCACAAGAATGTACGAAGATACAAGTTTGTTACTTGTAAGATGTGTAGAGTAACTTATTTCCCACATAACCTCGGTAGTAACTGTGGGACATCACACAGGGTTTCTAAATAATTAACCACTTAAAAGAATTGAAGGAATACTCCGAGCAGCTCTTTCAGGCGTGAAATAACTCCAAAAAGTTGCATTGAGGTTGATCAGAAAGTTGAACCGGGTCTTGGATGTAAACAGGTCGGTCACTTGCAGAGTCGTGTAATATTTTGGGAGCTAATGCTTCTAGTTAGCCTATACTCGCACAGTAAACTTGGAAGGACACGACAGGGTATTTGTTTATGTTCTCAAGACGCACCGCTACGTTGTTTGTTTATGTACTGACCTAGTGAAAGTGACATCCACTCAATCGACAGTGATGCCAGCTTGTTTTCGACAACACTAAAATACATACGTAGAAAACTGTCAGAGACAAAAACGTAAGATACAAAATGTGTTCCAAATACCCAGATCTACCATTGGTTTAAATCAATATGACTTCCCCTCTGCCCGGTGTATATTATATTCCTGTAATTCTACTAAATATTGCTGTTTCCATTTGGTTTCAATTACTAGCGGTTTTAAGCAGCTATATAACAATATTTCCTCGCCAGCGTACATATAGGTATGGCAAGTTTCGTGTGCGTGTGTGTGCGTGTGTGTGTGTGTGTGTGTGTGTGTGTGTGTGTGTGTGTGCGCGCGTGTGTGTGCGTGTGTGTTTCTACACATGTATTACTGGATCTTATCACAAAAATCAAAGGCATTAACTTCCCCTCTTTTCCCCCCTATTACTGTATCATCAAGCCACCACAACCTCTGATAGGTAAGGTGAAGAGCACACCTCAAAATTCCCCAGGAAACGATACAAAATCCTCCGAAGATTTTCTTTGGAGCTGTTTGTATTTAAACAGGAGTGGTGCATATTTTTATCTTCATGAAACGTTTTCAGAATTTAAATTCAAGAATTACACGATCACATTACCTGATTTGTATAAGCACTTGTTTTTTACATCATTAACTTCTGAGTTAGTCAAAATTTTAAGTTATTTCCTAACCTCTAATACCTAGCAACCATCAAGTTTGATTGCGAAAGAACTCCAGTTTTGTTTCATTTATCTATGGTATCTACAACGACTAATGCACGGAATTACTACTAAACGTAATTTATTAATAACAGAACATAGATAATTATAGTGTAGCAATATTAAGCTAAATCATGTCGAGAATTAAATATGTTACTCAAGTGAACTTCGTAACCATGTGCGTATACTTATATTTAAACACCAAGCCAGGCATTGGGAGGGATACAATAGTTTACTAAACAATATTAGACAGAACAAAATGTGATGCCGATATTTTATTGTGAGTTTGGTTGATTTTCCGTTTTTACCTTAATCACTCATATTTCAGATGGATACAGACACTCATTCCGGAGTTGAGCTCTCCACTGTCCCTCCGCAGTGCACTAACCGCCATCATTTGGTACTACAAACCTGAAACGTATTGTGAGGTTGGGCTCGGCGCACAACAAAGGACGGAGTGGGTCGGGTTTCTTCACACCACATGCCAGGCTGGTGAGCGAACGAAGGCCTAAGGTTATGCTTCCCTACACCACAAACGCGAGCAAACACGTGACTAACAATAATGAAGCAGCTACACAAAAAGGGGTTTTCTGCGGAGCCGTCGAAAAAAGATCTAACTGCATCATCGGTGGTGCATTTATGGAAATCGAGAAAGGTCCTTGGTGGCGTCATCCTCTCTATATAAGGAGATGAGGGAACAGCAGAGTTGGCGAAGTGTCTGGCTAACTATCGGACACGAGTCGATTCCTGTGTCATCGCGTGTGTCGGTACGTCATAAGAAGAGTCAACGAGCGTCGAGTAATTGTAACGCCTTAGTGTATGAGAGACAGACGAAGTGAAGAAATGCGCTAAAAGGACTGAGCAAGGTTACGAGAAGCAAAAGTTGTGAGTTGTGATAGCACAAAAAGTTGTAGACTGTATTAACGCCAGTAAAAGAGAACCGTGCATCTGTGCAAACAGTTTAGAAAACAAAGTGATAGAGAATTAACCGCACGAATTTTGTTATTTCGTCACAGT
The DNA here is from genome assembly GCA_030765045.1 of Tenodera sinensis. Classification (NCBI taxonomy): domain Eukaryota; kingdom Metazoa; phylum Arthropoda; class Insecta; order Mantodea; family Mantidae; genus Tenodera; species Tenodera sinensis. The sequence continues at coordinate 85,451,819 of CM060962.1, forward strand.
ATGAATGACAGAACAGATGAAACGAAATAATAGTTACCCGAAAGTTCGTTATAGCAGGGAAACCACACCATCATTCACTTACCGACCAGGGAAACCACGAAAAAAGCAAATGTCAGAGTGACTCGTCTAAAGGGAATCGAGCACGGAACATCCCAAATGCGTGGCTTACAGTTTATGGCCCAGCCATCTCGCATGGTTGCATTCAAGGCTGGCAACCTAGGAAAAACTAGCATATCCTCCTTTACCCCCTAATAAATTACTTGTACTACGGCCTCACTGACATGGAATACAATCATATTGTTTATGGGCTTACAATATCAGAATTTTCTATGAGTTTACTGTCCCATTTTGTCTTAACTTGGCACTTACTCAATATTTCTCACAGTTTGGTACGCTACTTATCTGCGAAAGTACCCAATATTTGAAGGCATAGCTTTCAAATACTTCATTTAGATACTACTAATTTAAGGTAGTGGTAATTTGTACAGCATTACCAAATTTGGTTAAAATATTTCGAAATGTTGCACAATGATATTGTGATCTATGAAATCTTATTTGAATAAAATTAAATTAAGTCCCTTTTGAAGATGGTACAACGATATTTTGAAGGATATACCATTAAGTGTGCTTCGTTCAGATAATCATCATTATAAAACATATAATATCCTTTACAGAGTTTCAGAATGAGGAAACACTCGACTTCAACCCCAGCGTTAAAAGCTTCTTGGTTCCATAAGCCTACTTTACCTGGCTAGAATCCCACGCACTATTCGTTAATTCATGTAATATTTAATTTACATAAGCGAAAGTATCATAATACCACTGTGGTTCCTGGAACACCAAATTCTTCAGCATTGATCCTGAAGCAGGGACATTTACATTGCATGTTCACGTTCAACAGCAGCTCCTACTTGAGGTTTCATTATTCATGACGTTTTTGTGGGTATGTAATGACTTCAGTTACACGGAATGAAGCTGAAACAACTTTGTACACCTTTTCCCTAGTGCAATGTTGCCAGGAGAGTTTCATTTTTCGTGAAGGACAAGATTCTGGCTGTCTTCTAGTTTAAACAGTTAAAGTCCCCCATTTATAGGCTTCTAAAATAAAGAGTGCACTGTTCCGAAGAATTTCATTTGAACGTTATCCAACTGCATTACGAAATGTTTGGTAAATTTACCATTGAAAAACTCGTGCCCAGTTCCCCTAATATAACATTTAATAATGTTTTAGGATGTATGATCACAAATATTCCCAGCGTTTCCAACATACCTTTGTTAAGAAAAACCAACGGATGGGTATTCCCCATAGAAATTAAAGTAACAAGGAGGAACCGTTCCAATATCAGGTTTCTCTTGAATAACGCATCTGGTAACCCGCTGATCTTACAGCACTACTATACGAATGCTTTGGAGTAGCAATGTCCAAAAGGCCCACTTTTTCTCCCTTAGATAATGGTAATGATGCGAATAAATATGAGTATGTCTCTTAACTTTCTTTGTACAGAGTATTAAAACTTATTCCTCTCTGCATGTACATATAAAGACTGTCCCAGAGGTACCCAATCTGACGAAGAGAGCACAAAAATGTTGGTGAAGAAAACATCCATATTTCTCTACATAGCTTCTATCAGATCAATGCACCTTTCCCAGCGATGTTCAATAGCTTCGATATCCTGTTTATGGCTAGAACCGTCGAGCCTTGCAAAGCAGCCATCAACTGCAGACTACAACTGTGCATTGTTGTCAAATCATTTGTTAAATTTCATATACAGAAAATAATTAGAAGGGGCTAGACCTGGCGAATAGGGTGCATGAGGAAGCAATTCAAACTTTAACTATGGCGATAATGGATATGTCAACTGGTGCATTGTCTTGATGAAACAAAACCTTCATTTTCGCTAAATGCGACCGTTTTTGCTTGATTTTATCACTCAAACGCTGTAACAAGTTCGCATAATGCTTGCCATTGATTGTTTTTCCTTTTTTGGAAACACTCGATGAAAATTATACTACGTACATCCCAAAAGACTGACGCCATGACCTTGCCTGTATATGGAGCTGTCCTGGCGTTCTTTGGAGTCGATTCTCCCCTCTCAATCGAATGTTTCGACTCTTCCTTCGTCTCAGGTGTGAAGTGATGGAAACATGTTTTATCCATGGTTATAAATTGACACAAAATCTTAGTTTTCTTGCAGTGAAACACCGGCAAACGCTTGACAAAACAGCCTCACGACGCTGTTTTTGCTCTATTGTGAGTAAACGCGGTGCCCAACATACGCAAGCTTTCTCATGTCCATATTTTCAGTCAGTAAGCGATGTACAGCACTTTTTGAAATGCGTACAATGTCTGCTAGCTCGCGCACTTTCAGTCTATGGTCCTCCAATAGCATTTTGTGGATTTACTTTACAATTTCTGGCGTAGTCACCTCATTTTGTCGGCCACTGCGATATTCGTCTTGGCAGCTTGTACCGCCTCGCTTAAACTCTGTCACTTAATATTTTACTGCCGTAAAAGGAGCAGACGCCTCCAGAGTGTAATCTAGCGCAGCTTTAACCTTAGCATTACCAAGCCTTATTTCATAACATACACTACCGAGTGGGCGGGGTACCTTGTGACCACCACTAGTAACAAAAAGTCTGAGCAATTTTTAAAAGCAATTTTGTAAAATGGAGTATTATATCTTCCCATGTTTATAAAGGTAGTATTTAACGCTGTTTAACTATTTTTTGTTTGTTTTTTTGTTTTGTTTTACACGCATTTACATTAGACATTATGCCAATCATTATTACAGAACTTATGGTACCAACGGATGTGGATTGGATTGGATTTGGTTTAAGGGCGCTCAACTTCTAGGTCATCAGCGCCCTACCAACGGATGTGACCATCGCTGGTAGCAACATATATCAGCAATTTTTAACATAAACTTAGTTTAAAATTGGGTATTATATCTTGTCACGTTTATAAGGGTAATGCTTAACATTGTTTACCATACTTTTTTTTTTGCTTTTTTACATGAATTACATTATACTTCCGGGGCAGTACTTTATGACTACCTTGACATTTCTTTGTTTCTCAAACAGACCAACAATGAAATATTTGAAACAAATGTGCAATTCAATAGTAGGAACAGTGATTGACAATAACTATTAACTGTATGCCTTTAGTCAAAAAGTTGCAACAGAAAATTTAAAACATTACAAAAGTTGGGCATAAAGTGCCCCTTGGTAATGCGAGGGTTAATATTAGTTGGACTAAGACCTTTCAAATGAAAGTATTGTATCACATAACGATGAAAAGCTTCATCTACATGTAAAAATTCGCTGAGAACATTCACTATCGATGGCTGCCAAACAAATACTAAACAACGTAGCATTGTTAAACTTCAAACTTAAGCTTTATAGGGTTGGTACTTTCTACCATAGTCTTTTGTTTGAAACAACAACCTGTGTCTGTACGTCAGGTCGGGTACCTTATGGACACATTATTTAGCACTCGACAAAAACATTCACCGATACTGTTTTTTAATTCGTTAAGTCCATAGGGATTTGATGTATAAATTTTTGTTCATAAGCATTCAGCGGAATAGATATTCCCACGAATTTAGACCTGGCGAGCATACATAAGGCTCTTATTCTGCCGTCAAAACTAGTTGCTTCGTCGGTTTGCTTTTCCAGCAGATCCTAATTTTGCTTAGGTTAGATCTGTTAGCTGTATATTCCCTTTCTTTTTCTAACACGGCCCCAGTCTGTTTACATTTCTCTAACAACTTAAAAATTGTAAGGAACGGTAACCAGGGAATTTCTGTGTAAATTCAAGCTGTGTCTTCAGGCGACTCCATTCAAGCACAATGAACACACGCAGTTCTTTAGTACACACCATAATTAACTACACACAGCAACTAAACTCAACAGACAGTTTCACAGAATGTCATTCCCACTATATACCATGCCAAACAGGCATAAGGCTGAACTGCAAATATTTTTACTCTCCTCAGTTGCGCGAGCTACACTACCGCTGAGAAAGGCCATTCTAACCCAAAATCTGCTACAGTAAGGAAACGGAATAAGGGATAAGCAGCAACAATTTTACATTCATTTGTATAGTCCTCTCCCGCAGTAATTCTCCATTCTTAGCAAACTGGACCATCCCTGCAAACCTGATTCACTGTTGGTTTGTAAGAAATATATAGTGTATCGTTTATTTACCTCCCTTCAATAAAGAGCTTTTACTATGAATACTGAATAAAACTGGTTACATTTGAAAGAGAGTAGCCATTTTCAATCATGACTTCTAATTTAGTTTAGGCTATCATGGTGGTTGGAAGGTTATTTTCTTTAAACGTAACCCACTTTCGTCAGTACATTTTGAATGTACTTTATCTGTAAGAAAAATATTTCCGGACCATTGTTTTTATATGATATTTACTGTGTCAAATGTAAGCTACAAATTGTGATTGAATTGAACATAAACATGAAACACGTGCTCGGGCAGCTGGCCATTTCTAGTCCCAATTATATCTAAATTAAACGTATCACCCAAAAGATATTTGTCCCACTGCGAAAGCCATTTTCTTTATAAGCTGCTCAACAAAATTCAGAACCGTTATTATTAAGTACTCGTAACAATGCTTAGAAGAGCCCTCTAGCGTGGCACTGTGCACTAGATCGTGGAGCTCTGGTTCTCAGCTATGGAATGTGCCCAGGTTCAATTGCACGGATTTAAATTCGCGGATATAGAACCGGGGTCGACCCAACAGCGTGAGGAAAGTGAGGTGCTGCGGTAGGTAGCGGTTCTGGCCTTGTAAGGCAAGTTTCTGTGTGGGGGACGCGTGCTGCTAGTCGCATCACTTCCCTGTAATGGTTGAATCAGCGCCCAAATAACGCGTACGTTATTTATTTGTTCATAGTCGAAGGGTCAAGTTACTACCTGTTTCCTGAATGAATGAAGACGGTGGGCAGGGGAAACTAGTGCAGAAACATAACAGATATGCCGTGTTACGTCACTATTCGCGTTGTGTAGCATGGACAGGTCCCATGTTTACCTGGCCAGGGGACAGAAGCACCCTCGCCTGAAAAATGCACTCTTTCGTCAGACAGGTAGTTCATTTTGCACACTATTCTCCTTGATTACATTTTAGATAGTTTGATGTGTTTTAACAACTTTGAAGAGTTCTTTCAGAAGATACCACGTAATTCAATAACTTCAGAGACAGACAAATTAAGGGTTTCTTTTATTACAGTTTACAAGTAAGCATTCGGACTATTTTCTTTTGTGTACCCACGAATCAATGAATGCTTTTTTGGTATAAAACATACTGGCGAATCTTTGAGATTAACTGCAAATCTCATGTGTGTTAAGACATGCATATAGATAGGATTTGATACCAATAAAACAAGACTGGCATACCAAACACTCGAACTCGCTATAGTTGTTAATCCAAAGGTGTACTTCGTCATTTATTCTGTGCTATCGGAATTTCAATGACTTCAATGCATAAACAAAATAAGCCTGACTGACTTATCTATAATATCTAAGGTATCGTGTGAAGTATTAGGTAATGTGTAGACAAATTTGTGTGACAGAAACACAATGGATTCTTTTTTTTTTTTTTTTTTTTTTTTTTTTTAGCTTGCCAAAACATTTTCTTTTCTATAATTGCATCCGGAAAACGTTTTAAAAAAAATTGATGTGTTGCACTCGCATGACTTTCTCTACCTTTGTACTAAGCATCCTTATAAACTCTTATTCATATATCTTCTTCGCATCAGTTGAGATAAACATTTGATGAATCTTATTGTTCATCTTCTTGTAGGTACAAGGAGAGTATGGAAATACACTGAACTTTGAGCGATAGTCAAATCTTTTAAAACTCTTCTCTTTGCACGACTAACATAAAAATGAATAACGATGTCACGTTTGACAGGAGTACAAGTTCTTCAAAACTCACACAAATAACAAGGAATACCTCCGAAATGTTTCACTCTACAAAAAAGAAAAAAGGTATTTAGACATACATTTTGAGTTTTAGCAAGATCTACAGTGAGATTTGGTGTATCTCTTACGGTTTACCAGTTATGCAAAAGTCATCCAGAATAAATAGGGCTATATGGGCTATAGCCAGAAAATTCAAGATATACATTTCATTTGCCATACAAATATCTCCAACATGGCACTTTAATCAAAATCTTTAGAGGCATTTTCAAGAAAATCAAAATTTTCTAACAATTTTCCATGTAAAGGGTAGCTTAGGGTGTAGGAAGTTTCTTCAAAGTCTTGGTGTTGCACCCTTGAAAGACATAAAGTTAAATACCAACTTTGGTTTTCAAACGACTTTTAATTTTTGATTTATGCAGTCCACAGACTAACAGACACACATACACACACAGACATACACACACAGACATACACACACAGTCACACACGCAGACCTTTTTCTAAAAATTCCTATCTTGGCTTCAGGGAGTATCAAAACATGTAGTTCCGGTGAAACCTCGACATCGAAATTTTGGGTGGAACACATTACTCCCTTTAATTAGTATACGTAGTAAAAAAGGAAAAAAAAAAAAAAAAAAAAGAAAAAGAAAAAAAAAAGGAGGAAAATTTAAAGGGGATTCTGAAATATTTCACGTTATAGTAATACTTATGTTATCACTTCGGCTCATTATTGTTTAATTTTTGGAAAATTTCTTTTTGAAACGTTTACATATTAAATTTTGGTCTGATTTCAACAAGGCAGGAGCGAAATGAAAGTCCCTGTAGTAACAGGAAGGGTTTCCTCAAATGAGAATTTCGTATCCACATGCATGTAATCCGGCACATTTTTAAATTTCTTAAAAAATCTCAAACCGATTAGCTTGTACTTATGTAAGCCATGGCTAGTCTGTCAGGACATTGAAAATGTGTTCTGCCTTAACGGCTAAACAACTACGGTGTGTTTGGAACGGTGAACGAAGTGGAAACAATTGTGAAGTGACGTCTGCAATCCACAGCAGAACTAGTTCAACCCATATACACAAATCACAGGTATTCCTATTATAGATATAGCACTTCCAGTTCCTTATGTTCCAAAATGCCACCAGAGGTGGTGGAGGTCCTAAGGGTACGTACTCGTGAATGGAATGTCCGGGTTTCAAATCCCGCCAGGACTGCCCTCCCTAACAGTTTTTTTTTTTTTTTTTTCCGGGTTTTCCTCAGTACTGACGACTAGGAATACAGAGCAGTGTTTACTAGTTCGGTGCCGCGGACAAAAATATATACTAGTTCGGTCCCCGACATAGTAGTAAATAATACAAGTTCGGTCCCAAGTCATGAAGCGAACAACACTAGTTCGGTTCCTATTGACATCCTATTAATATCATCATTGCATTTAGATTACTTTCAATTGCCGTCTCTCGGAAAGCTCCATGAGCTACAGCAAGATTGTTGGGAACTTTCGGTATTGTTTTCGAGCACCACGTGTATTTGTCCTGATTAGTTGGACATCTTATTTCGTTATAATTTTTATTCAATTCAGAACATAAAAGTTAAAAAGGGCCTCTCACAAATCTCTTCTACAGCTTTTCTTTTAAGTTTATTATCAGGCATTTACCTGTTCAGGATTGCTGCATCCATTGCACCATGCTCATGCAATTCGTGTCTTTCAACAATTTCATATTTCTCATTAATTTCTATACAAGCCTTGCTGGATCACAATATAGACACCATCTCTGAATGTCGCTTGCTAGGTGTTTATGGAAGGTAAACTTAAAACTACGTGTGACATACATTGGGCTTCCCTTCTCGCTGTACACAACACTTTTCTTCTTCTTGTGCAATAGTTGACCGTTTACTGGTGACTGAAATGAAAACAAACCATGAAAACCAATTACGATTCACAATCATTGCCAACATAAAAACACGTTGGAGTCCTTACAAGAACAAATTCAAATGGACATCACTGCCACCGTGAAAACCTACGTATACCTGCATAACTCGGACCGAATTAGTATTGCACCCTTTTGGACTCCGATCCGAGTTATTAGTGTCCATCTCAATTGCGCATCTGATGGGATCGAACTAGTGTGTACCCGTGCAGAGAGAGAGAGAGAGAGAGAGAGAGAGAGAGAGAGAGAGAGAGAGAGAGAGTACGAAGGTTTCCTTCCCAACTTTCCTTTTACAATTATTCCATTTCATGTGATATCAGTATTCACTGCTAATTGTGCCATATGTGTTGAGAACGGGTGGTAAGCACAACTACTAATCTATTCAAACAATTTAATATACGTAAGAAAGATCTTTTGCACCTAAGGTTTGAGGGCTAATAATTTATTCAAGTATTCTTTTTCAAAGCAATGACTGTAATCAGAAGTGTTTGTTGCTGTGTGTTTCAAGGACACCAATATGGCAAATGTATAACTTCAAGGTACACTAAAGCATTCGCTTAAAATAAAATAAATATATTCAGTCTGTAGGTATCTGTTTCTTTAGACAGAACAATCTATAAGTACATACCAGCAGGATAACAGATTACACAGTAACTTTTAGTGATAATCCAAGCCTTAAAATAGGAATTCTATTGTGTAAAATGAAAACGGAATCTTAGTCAGTAACCAGTTCCTAGTTCCACCATATTGTCGTATTCTTCAGTATTCTTGACGGTTAACTGTTATGTATGAGTATTTTGTGCAGATGTCGCACCTAAAGAGTATAATATAGATACAATTTGTATTTTCATCAATGAACTGGGGTTTAAATGTGGTTCAGATGTTCCCCTTGTTTATTATGTTTAACGCCCTGTTCCATGTTTTGTACCTTTTATAAAGAATCCTCGTGTTCGTTTCTTGAAGAAGTGTATTGTCCCAAATGAAGAATTACAGCAATTCTTACTTTTAACGTCTTTGTCGCTATATTTATTTTAATCTCTATGTAATTCTCGCCCAAAAGTTCTTCTTCTAGCGGAAACCTTCCCTTTTAAGATGAAGTTTTAATATAGCGAGGTCTGAAATTCATTCTGAAAGTTTGTTAAGCTAGAGGGAATGTTACAAATACACTGTTTCATATATAAGGTCCAGCTTAGGTTGCGGATTCTCCTTAATTGTATTTTAATCAATTAGCATGTACCGTATTATTCCTGATATGAAGTCGTGTGTATGCGTTAAGTGGATTAAGGATCAAAGGCACCTTGGAGCTTTGTGTGTGCCCAGTTCAATCTGAGAGGCGACTGGAAATCCCATGGTCACTGCTGCGGTTACAGTGTAGCCCAACACATGCTGCAGTTTTAAAGTGTTCGTCCTCTTAGTTGGTGTAATGAATGTTGAGGTTAACGTCTAAGTACTGCTTGCATTAGCTTTTCTCACCAGCTACTTAAGCTATAGCAATTTAATTTCTCACCTAGAGCTACCATGCGTATAAGCTCTTGAACCATTTCTGTTTCCCTGAAAACTGTCTAAAACCAATGACGTGTAAAACCTCCCATATATCATAGCTTATGCCGCTGCAAGTGTACATGGTTTTTACTTTCTCTGCTGCCTAACTGTAGCATGTAACAGTATTCCACCCAAAAAATCGATGTGCAGATTTCACCGGAAAAGCACGTTTTGAGGCATTTTTTGGAAAGGATCTGTTTGTTTGTCTGAACAGCAGAAAGGAATGTATAGGTTTTAGAGGTTTTCAAAGTATGTATTCCCGGTGGTACCTCGATATCGAATTTTTGGGTGGAATATATTACTTCCTTTTTATCTTCCATAAGTAAGCTGTAGGGAAAGCAAAAATAATGAAGTCCATTAGTATGCAAATTGATCCAACATAAAATGGACAGGATATTAAGGCTATCGGTTACCGTTTCTTGTCTGATTTTGTTTCGTTTTCATTGAAGAAGACAAAGCAACCGTACTTTCCAAATTAAACAAAAACATTTTAAGCTAAGTGGAGCCTAAAAGGCCCACCTGTTGAGTAGGAAGCAGCAATTGCAGCAATGTGACTCAATTTTTTGGATATAGGAAGCACACTATAATCATTTGCTGCTCTTTAAACTTAACTATGCTGCAGTGATGTCGATTTATTATTGTCCTTAATTGGTACATGTAAAAGGTATGAAAATATAAAGTAAATTCGTGATATACAACAAAAAATATAACATACTCTCATTTTGGTATAATCATATACGTAATAATCCTTTCATAGTTTAAATTAATTCATCCTATATACAGTGAACTATTTTATTAGAACTTATAGTTAATGTATATTTTAACCAAATAAACCACACTGGCGTGTAGTTCCTTCCATATTCATAATACCTTTAAGTTTAGTTGCAGTATAACACAACAATACTTTCTCACTCATTTATATTTGTTTTACTAGAGGATCCTTGTAATTTCCTTCTGTCCATTTCATATGTTGTGAGTCGAATCCATCACGCGTTACTTAGAAGCCAAAGACTGATTACATAAGTAAACGCCTCGACATCTCATAGTAAAGTGGGCTAGTAGGAAAAAGGGAGGTAACTTTCAGGGAATCTGGCATTTCAAAATTCTCTCGTCTCGGTGGCCTGTTGGACAGAGATCTCTATTAAAAGGATTACATTTAACCGTTGGTAAATCAAGGGCTGATCATGGAGAAGGGTGAATATTTGCACTAAATCTCGTCTACACCTCCCATGATTTTGATCATCCCCCACTCTTTATTTTTGGAAGTATGACTTAATTCAGGGCGTCAAAATATACTAGTCCTAGGGCACTCACGATATCATATTTTGGCCATATGTAACATAACGTAAGTGGGTGGAATTGGAAAATTTGGGTTCTCAACGTATTTAAAAGTATTATAAACCCACCAGATTGAATAACGTAGAAACGTACTTTCACCGACTCATTTTATTATTTTCAGACATATACCTTTAAAATTGTATTAAAATACTTTGGGCACATTGTGGAAGGTCTCAATATTTCAAGTTATTAAACGGGATACGTTGTTTTAACATTTCCACAGAAGTAGGGATGGGCAGGAAAAAATGTAACGGTTGATGACAGTAGACAGTACCAAGTTACCCACTAACGACTACCAAAGTGATTACTTATCGTGTTAATGGTTACCGAGTTTAGCTGACATTGCATATTCACTGCATTTGGATTGGTATCGCTATTAGGAACTAGCTACCTAAGCTCGTTTCGCAGTGTTAATCTCCTTCGTAAGAGATCTTGATAACACTGTGGATCTTATATCATCTGGCGTGAAAAATCCTACTAATTATCCACCTTGCTACATATATTTAATCAACTGCATGTACTCTACGTGTTTTATGATGCCACACATTGAGTGTTTGGGCGGTAACACTGCTCTTCTCTAGCAATATCGCCTTTGTAAGCATCACTACGTTTTATCTAACGTTCTACGGGAATATTTAAGTTGTTATGTGTTTAACTTCAGTGATGTTTATGTTGGCAATAGTGTTGTTTTCCTTTGCTATATCTACATCATGTAATATTTATATTCAGGTGCCCATAAAGCTCAGTTCATTTGTACAAACTGTGTGTATGCGCAGAAAATAAACGTAGAAACAAGTGCGAAAGCATTTTGCGATTGAAATTCACCATATTACTTAAAGTATCAGATAAAGTAAATCCATATCGAAGTCACTTGCACAGTTGAAGCTAATATTTTATTGGTAACCATTTTCGTAACGTAACGTAACTGTAAACGCGATAAGCAGGGTTAGGATTTTTAGGTGCGCGCCTTTTTTCTTAGTGTAAATTTAAGCTCTTTGGAAAGCTGCCACTGTGTGAAGTTTTGTTTCTAGTTGCCAAAAGAGGCATTTTTTCATGCACCTCTTTCCATTTTTTGAGTACCTTTATCCCTTTTCCCCCAATCATGCCCATTATCCCCTTTTCCCACTTTTATCTTTTAAGGTTGTCTTTTTTTTCCCCCGATTTTACTTTGTATGATTTTAATTAATATAAGATATTAAACTTTCAGTTACCATCTCCTCAGCTTGCTCTGAACATGTGAAGAGTAAGCCTAACTATTTCAGTAAACGCTGCATGGCAGTTGAAAGCACACCTACAACAATGGAAAATAATTGTGTATGGGAAATTCTCTTTCTCTTGCTTTACCGATATAAAGCAGCCCGCAATAATGCAAATGACAATGACTAACTGTCATTGTATATCGTTCTATCCTTTTGATTTCACCAGAATCAGCAGCCTACTGTTCATGAATGTGAGTTTGTTACTGTGACAGAGGTCATCTGTTCGCGCGGATTCCAAGGACACACAGAGACAGCAGTAACCGTACACGCGTTGTTCCAAGAATTGATTCTGGGTTCTGCTCGAAGCTAGTAGAAATCGCTGAAACTGCAATTCCAGCATGAATGAGAATATTCTGGTAATTGTAGAGTTGTCGCGTTTTACATAAGAGTGTGGACAGCAAGTGAATGAGTTGTGTAATCACAATGAGTTTGCTAGTGAACTGGTGCTAGTCCTTTGTTACGTTACTAAACGAGTGTATTACTAGATTTTACCATGCCAAAGGTGTCCAGTGCTCGACTTATTGTTCTGGCTCAGGAATTCAAGCAAGCTTATATAGACACAGATGGAATTGTTATTCGATGTACTATTTGCGATGCAGTAATTTCGTTAGATGAAAAACACCAGCGACATCGCATCAAACAGCACATTTCCAGCTCTAAGCGTTAAATGAACAAGACTCTTCAGGGAAACAAATTGCGCCGCCTCTATTGCGAAATGCGTTGCAACAGAGTTCTTCAAAAAGCCAAAATTTTAAGGAAATCAACATTGTGTTGTGTGCAGCTCTTACACAAGTAGGAATTCCTCTCATTAGGGTGAACCATCTAGCCTTCAAGGGATTTCTTGAAAAATGCACAAAGATGTCAATGCCGAATGAGAGTACTTTAAGAAAAAACTACACGGAGCCTGTTTACCAAGAAACCGTACTAAGAATCAAGGAGAAAGTGTCTTATTCCGAAGTGGGAATCATTGTGGATGAAATCATAGACTCAATGGAACGATATGTTTTGAACATTTTAGTTTTTCCCTTAGCAGGGGAGAAAGTTAAGCCCATGTTATTAAAAATGTATGAGCTACAGAAATCAAATGCCAGTACAGTAATGCAGTCAATTATGGACTTTTGTCAAAAACTCTGGCCTGCTGGTATCGAGTTTGAAAACTTTCTTTTTGTGGTTACGGGCCGGGCTCCAAACATGGTTTCAGCTGTTAACCAATTGAAGCATGCGACATACTTGGTTCATGCCCTTTACAGGGTTTGTGAATCCATAAGGAACGAATACGACATCGCAAATCAGTTCCTCTCTGCCCTGAAGAAGATTCTACTGAAAGCTCCGAATAGCGTTGTGTTCTACAAGGAAACCACTAGCCTGCCCCTTCCGAATTTCCCAGTCATTACTCGCTGCGAATCTTGGATCGAGTGTGCTGCTATGTTGTGTGAGAATTTTGACAAAATTAAGGAGATTGTGCTATCTTGGGATCCAGCCGACGCAGGTGCAATTTCCAAGGCACAGAAACTTCTGTTACCGGAGAAAATACATAACTTGCAGACAAAACTATATTGTGTCCATAGTTGCAAGTACCTGACTGCAGCTATTAAACTATTAGAAGAACAAGGTTTGGAAAAGGAGAAACAGTGGGATATTTTTACTTCCATGAGGGAGCAGTTAGATGGCTTTGCCAAAGACAAACTCGAGTTTAGTCTTCAGAAGAGTGCGGACATTGAGGATTTTGCCACATCTGTAGAATTGTCATTGCAAGTGAATACAGTATTTGCCCCACTGGTTTCTGTGGATGTCGAAAGAGGTTTTAGCATCTACAAACACATTCTATCTCCTAATAGAAACAGACTTACTTTTAAAAATGTAGAGATGCTTATTGTCCTGAAATATAACAGCTTTATGTGCTTTCCTTGTTCTAATGAGTGATAATTTTATGTACTAGTTTGTAGTTCAATAAATTAGAATAGAGAAAAAAGAAATTGTAGAATTAGTTGAATAAACCAGTACCTTTTTGTCCCTTGTTTTACCTTATTTGAGTACCTTTTGCCTTCCTTTTTCATCTGAAATTTGCACCTAAAAATGCTAACCCTGGTGATAAGCATAAATACCTTTTTTACAAGTAACAGTTACACGTTAACGCACTGTAACTGCGACATACATACCTTACAACCGTTACCAGAAACTGTTAGTCAGATCCCCACACAGAGACATGCCAAAAACCAGCATCGGGACAACAGGGCTCGTGAGTGATTTAGATGAACACTACTACTCCATTTGTAACAAACTTCGCCTCGTGTACCTACCTAAAAACGGAAAGCTACATGGTGGTTGTATTAGCCGTTGGTTACCTGTCGGTAATTTTCTCGACGAGTTTCCGTATTCTAAAATGCCATACTAGACAAAGAGAGCAGATTCAGAAGCAGCGGCCAGCATCGAGTGCGTTTTACGCATTAAGGTATTTATATGTTAAAAGTCCGAAGGTATTTTGTTGTCATTTAATAATAAAAGAGCTGGACTATGGCCGGAATTTTGCGTGGTGACGCTACTCCAGTCAGCATCAACAAATTCATTAGATTTAATTATTCAGATCTGGAAACATAATCCCATGAACAATATTCCGGCGGCTGTGTGAACAAAAGTTCGTTGGAGTCCTAATCCTTTAAGCGGCTTGGTTGGAAACCCATATCCATTTACCGTGTTATTATACAATAAAACTTTAAACATAGCTACGGCTTCCAGGAAAACAATCTGAGGCGAAGTACGATGAAGCTTTCAGAAGTTAACTTCTGTGTGTGCGAGTTAGAGGGTGTACTAAGGGGAAAAAAGAAAGAGAGACTGCGTGTTCCCTCATTATACTCTCCACTGCCTGCAGCCCGGTGGGCTTCTCTCGAAAACGAAAGAAAAACTGCAGAAATAATATGGATGTTTCTGAAAGACGTAACCGCATCTCCTCCTGGACGCAGGGTAATGGTATTGTTAGGATTATATCTTGGTTTTTCTATTCTTTTCACAATGTTTTGTTAAAATATCTCAGAGAAAGGCTTTCGGTTTGCAGAATACAATTTTTTCATTTCATTTCCCTAAATTATTTAAAACTCAATCAATGATCTGGGTAGAATAAACAAAAGTTCTTTTCATGCTTTCATTCTGAAGCTTATGAATAAGTTGATAAGATTTCAAAGACTGCAAAAGTATTTGCGCTCTCTGTTCTTCTTAATTTTCTCAACTTTTATTATTTTTATGTTCTGCTGCTATCGTCTAATCACGAGGGATGGCTATATGACCCTAGGTTGGCTGGGACAAAGTGACATGGGGTGAAAAAAGAACAGGTTTCTGTCGACAAAACATCACTAGCGTAAATGGACTCCCACCTGTGATTAGCTTGATGATTGTCGGTCATACTACTTTCCTGATTAAAACATGAGTAAACGTACATTATGCAATTGTCTCGCGTATTTCTCACACGGTAGTTACAACAGATAACAGTTCTGGTACTGTGGATGACTACCCTTCTTTAGTCGCCAAAAAAATCTTAGCCCTCATCCAAATCGAGCAACCTGTTTATGTATTTGAGCAATCAAGGGGAAAATAAAATAAAGCGGTTTAACTAAAGCATCACTTATAGAATTTATAAGTTCTCATGCAGATAAAAATACAGGTGAACCACTGTGTCTTCACGACTGAAGGCAGCTTAACCCTAAATTGTCTTCCGAAGTGGGTTTATATAATACAGAAGCTGGGTACTTAATGTAGCTGCTGAATTTGTTGGAGTTTCAAGTTGTTACACATATAGGGTTAAGAACAAAATTTATTTTCTGTTTTATTTTCCATTGTATGCTTGATATAGGAAGTTTATATCCTTAATGGGAGGATTCTTTCATATACTTATGATAAAAGTCACCTGCCACTTTCCTTAATCTGATTGGAGACAACGAAATGTAAGAGATATAACATTGGTGGCTCTTAGCAGTATAGTTGCTAACTTACCTACACCTGTTGACTTTATGCGTAAAATTGCGAAAAAAAGATTACATTGTTGAAGAAAACTTGTGCCGGACTTGCAATTCCCTCCTAAATGCCCATAATGCTGCTGAAGGTTGATGCTGAAGCGAAGTATACGCTACCTTTGACGCCGTCTCATTCCCTGGTGTATGTGCTACCACCTGCTCCAGTGATGAACTATGAGATCTTTATCTCAGGATATGTGTGTGAGAATAAACAACGTCAGTTCATAATAAATAAATTGCAGCCAAATAACCATACATGAAAGAGAGTTCACATTGATGGCTTACATGTTTGCATATTCACTTATTGAGTTTGTTCGTTTTGTAGAGATTTCAATATGGTACCGATTGCACCCTTTTTCACATAGTAAACATTCACAGGCCATATTTGGTTCATGGAAGTGTATGTTTTTGCACATTAAATTACGAAATCCATGGACTTCCAATCTTGTAATGACGTGTCTCATTTCAAAGTTTGCCTTTGTTCATGAGCTGTGTAACATTGCTCCGTGCCATAGAAATCTAGTTGCTCTTCTCCTTTCCTTGTCAGTGTTGCCAACAGTTTCTGCGATGCGTAGGTATTGGCTAGAGGTACGCCTGATCTGAGGTTTTTACCGAGGAAGGCTTCTTTCGCCAGGAGAGATAAGAGTCTTGACGGTGCCAATTTTGATACTCATATTGCTTTCTTAATGTAATTTGCTTTCACCCTTTCTAGGGTGAAAAAATTCTTCCTTGTTAGATGTGGCCAGATGATTTTGATGCCGTATGTTAGTATTGGGAGAACTTTAACTCTGAATAACAACATTGCTGTCTCTAGACTGAGGCTTGCCATTATTGCTTGTGTTGCCTTCTCCGTGACGTGTTTTGTTAAACATTTTGCATTTGTTTGCAGCATTAGTACCAAATACTTGAAGTCTGATAGTATCTTTAATTTTCCGTCCCTTATTTATCTCTGCTGGTGTGGGTGCCTTCACTCCGTTTCTAAAGATCATGGTATCTGTTTTTTATATGAAAAACGTCAGTTATATTAACTGGTAGATGTTATAGGGACTAATAATGATCTAAATGAAGTGAGTTGTAGACTGTTGGAGTAGAATCAGATGCTTCTGAATAGTATCACATGAACTTTTAAATATTGGATTATATCGGCTATGTTATCAATACTTTATGGCTTGAAAATAGCTGTTCCGGTAATAATACTACAAACTGTATGTTCACGTTAGTGGCAGAAATGCTAAGCTTCAGGTTCCTTGTCGGTGACCGCTAAACCTATATAATCCGAGTGCCGCTTTTAAGTACTGCGGCTGACTTCAATCGATCACAGTAAACACTTCTCTAAGAGTGGAACAGACTAAGGAAGAGTGACACAAATTTTAAAAATATTTGCTCCTTTATTAACTCAAGTTCTGCATACAAGTCAATCCCACCGACGCTCCTACATAGGCGTTCCAACTCTAAAGCTGCTAATTCCTATCTAAAGCGCAATGTTTACTCTGAATTTGCTCAATCCTAAGGTTTTCAGTTGTTTACTAAATTTCAGATTTTCTCTACGTACTTGGGAACTGTACCTCCACACGTAAAGACATTTGCTTTCCACGTATACGTTGAGCTGATTGTTTTCTTCGCTACACTAACCTAATTTTCTGTACCTGATGTCTTAAATTGCATCGCTAATCACACCCGTCCTCTAATGAAGTTTTACATTGCCTAGCTATTAAATGTAAATTTATTTATTTATGCCGTGGTTCAAATCCCGGCTATGGCATTGAATTTTTCAGTCCTGATTCAACCTCTTGAACCACGAGGGGTTTACGAGAAAATTTGAGAAGTGCCAGGCGGCCGGCGTATTTGTAAAAGTTTCAAAAGGTACGTGTTACGTCATCCTCGCTATATAATAAGGAGGTGAGACAACGAGCAGAGTAGTTAGTTACAGATATGAGTCGTCGGAGCCAGATAGTTTTTGCGCGCACCCTGTGTGTGAACCGAGGAGTCCTGAAGGAAGATAGCGAAGCAGTTAATGTGTGTCGAGTGATTGTACCGTCAAGTCAGCTGTTTCAGAGCCAACGAAAGCGAAGAAAGACAGAAAGGGGTGAGTCTAGGTGGCGCGAAGAAAACAGCTGTAAGTTGTAATATCACGAAAGACTATAGATCGTGTTAATGTCAATAAGAGAGAACTGGGTTGTTTTGCACAAAATTTGATGGAGAGTAAAGTGACAAAAGAAATGACAGGACTGAACTTTCGTCATTTTGTCACTATACGGAGGTTATTTATTGCAACTACATATCTCCCTATCATTATTTATAAAATTATAAATCCTATGCGTCGGTAACTCCGGCATTAAAGTTACTCGAAATCCTTTCGGGCTTCTGCGAATATATGACAGGGCAATTCGGTCATGCCAGATTTCGATAGCAGGTTAATACCAGTACGTCTTAAGTTCTTCCGTGCTGAAAAATTGACTGCACCTGTATCTAACGTAGACAGCTGTAAACGGGAGAAGGCATTCACTCAATGGAACGTTTGATCTTATAAAGCTATTTAAATACATTTAACTTTAATTTTGCACAATTTGTAGGTGAGTAAAATCGTACCTACTTTTACATTTTATACTGTGTAATAAACTGCAATAATAGACCTCGGATAAAATTTTTAATCGTGTTTCCTAAAATTGAATACATGAAATACCAAATGTGGAAGTACAAAATAAACGCGCAAAACTGAAATACTACATCGAGGAAATAAGGCTTGCTTCTAAGGAATTTTAAAATGAAATATTGCGTTCTGCAAAATATAGTTATGAACGGAATTCAATACGTTTTACTTTGCTATAGTCCAATTATATAAGTTAAAGATCCTGCTGTGCTGCAAAGAGTACGAATTTCATTCGTGTAGCATGTTGATGAGTTAACGTAATAAATGCCAAAGATAGTTCGGTTACAAGCCGCCAAGCTGTGTACTAATAATTATCCGAAAAAGTAATGTAACAACGAATAAAACGCTTAGCCAGTCTCGTTAACCCAAACGGGATTTTGATCTTGACACACAAGTCCAAAGGTCTTATGTTTCTTTAAATATATGACAGATGAGTGTGTCATTTCTTGGACACATTTTGGGATTACGTCTATTGCGTGCGCTTCTTATACTTTTTCAGGATAGTTTTCATAAACTTTAGAAACGTACAGGTTAATGACCTATCTATAGTGTATTTACTACAATTTATAGATAAGTTCAAACAGAATGGCTCTCCTTTTAGCTTTCAGTCAGTAATTTCTGCACCTTCCATTCCAATTCTTCATGACCTGTTTCGAAACATTTAAAGTCCCTCTCAAAAACCAATTAAGAAAATGACCATATACGTTTATGACATAATGTACCAATTTGGAGAAATAAACTACTTACATTTGAAAAATAAAGAATTAGGGAGGATACAAGAAGTTGAAAAGTTGTAATTTGAAATTTATTGTAGATTACTTCATTGTTTAAAGGGCAATAATGCATTAAAAATAAGTAACATATTTTTATGCGAAATTTGGGGTCTTTTTAGTTAAGATTTGTCTTGTTTTATACCAGTAGGTTTAAACTTTTTCAGTTTTTAGTAATATTTCACGACTTAATGGCTTTACTCTGATCAATAAACTTAAAAATATGCAAGATATGAAATAATACTAATGTTTTAACTCAGAAAATCAGACCTTGATTTACGTAGTACATAAATTTTAAAGCAAGAAAAAGAATTCAAAGAATGTGGAAGGTGCATATTTCAAATTGAACCTTGAGTTGCTACACATGCATTGAATTGACAACAGTGATGACGAGAACGAGAGTATTAAAATATGAAGCATGAATCAGTGGGTTGATAGATTTATTGTGTAACCAGGGTACCACTGAAATGCTACACGATTAACACAAGGCACGCTTAGCAGCACCAGAGCAGGTCATGTTTAGCAGCCTTTGGAATCAATAACACGATGTCATTGCTGCTACTGCTGCAGCACGGCACGCAACATTACTGTCAAAAGTATTTTGGACAGGAAACCTAATTAGCGTCTGTTGTTTTCTTCCTTTCCTGACTATTACATGCATACATTTATGACCCCAGTCGAATATAACATACCATAACTTGACACCCGGTAAATGATGCAACGATGTTAAATGTCTAACCACTAACGGCAAACTAATTTGAGTTCATGTTTGATTCCAATTTACGCACATACACGCGGTTAATATGCTGGACAGTTAAAGAACATTCGGTACAGGTATATCAACAAAATATCTAAAATAGTAACATATTCAAATTTGGAATTGGAGGTAACCCTATACTACTTTAGAACCAAGATCCAAATGCAGGTTTATTTTTATGGCCCTTTAAATATCAAACGCGACGTGCGTAGCTGTGTGCAAATCACGTGTTATTTTCTCGCGAAGTTGTTTTCTTACATTTCACCACTTTTAAATGCTCCACTCCATAGAATTGTTTTCACTATCATTTCCTACTTACAGCACACTACTTTAGAGGGTTAATGAAATCAAATACACTATTTTTATATTAAACACGACCGCCTCCGTACCGCAATTGGTAGCGCGGTTCCCTCTGCCGCGGAGGACCCGGGTTGGATCCCCGGTACTAGCATGAGGATTTCATCCCCTCTGGGAGATCTGGCACGGGGTGCACTCAGCCTCGTTAGGTCCCGGGGGGACCAATTGAGGAGCTACTTGATGGAGAAGTAGCGGCTCCTGGTCGAGAAAGCCGTATAACTGGCCGGGCGGGCTCGGGCGCTGACCACGTCCCACCCTCAGATGCTGCACCCCATCAATGACGCCTGTAGTGGGCAGAGATCAGGGGCGCAGCGGCTGGGCGGCAAGCCTTGGCCCTTCATTAACTGTTGCGATAGGAGGGGGGGTTATATTAAACATAGCTTAGGATTTCGAATGCTAATAGTTTAATTCGTGATCAAGTTTTAGAAATTAATTTGTTTTGTTTTTCAAGAGAAGCTTAAACATTACCCCGAATCTAATATTTACCTGTGAAAACAAACATATTCGAGGAGTACAAGTGAGACTTTATCTTAAGAGGTGGAATCAGGAACTGAAAAATTCAATGCCATAACCGGGATTTGAACCACGGATCTTTCACTTATCGAGTGTCTGCTTTAACCACTAAGCTACCATGGCCAACTTGCCAGTACGACATGAAATTCCCTAGCTGATTCGTACTTTTTCCCGGTTAGACCACAAGGGAATCTCACATCAGAGATAAATACCTCAAGGGCGACTTACAATTGTAAGTACTTTATGTCCCGGGTTTAAGTAACCTTTAGATGGTAATTATTATTTATTTATCCAACAAGCTTACTGCTGGTTATGATTATTATTATTATTATTACTATTATTATTATTATTATTATTATTATTATTATTATTATTATTATTATTATTATTATTATTATTATTATTATTATTATTATTATTATTATTATTATTATTATTATTATTATTATTATTATTATTATTATTATTATTATTATTATTATTATTATTATTATTATTATTATTATTATTATTATTATTATTATTATTATTATTATTATTATTATTATTATTATTATTATTATTATTATTATTATTATTATTATTATTATTATTATTATTATTATTATTATTATTATTATTATTATTATTATTATTATTATTATTATTATTATTATTATTATTATTATTATTATTATTATTATTATTATTATTATTATTATTATTATTATTATTATTTTATATACAGCGTGTCAATGTTTACATATCTTTCTGTGCCTAAAGGATCTTCTTTCTCCACTCATCCCTATCTATCCATGTCTGTCTGGGTAGCTCAATTGGTTAGACGCTGGCCTACTGTTCCCAAGGTCGCGGGTTCAAACCTGGCCCAGGCTGATGGTTTTTAAGTGTGCTTAAAAACAACAGCTCCATGTCAGTAAATTTACTGGCATGTAAAAGAACTCCTGCGGGACAAAATGTCGGCACACCGGCGACGCTGATGTGATCCTGGCAATTGACAGCGTCGTTAAACAACAAAATAACCTATCTATCCATTCTATTCCTTCCAGTTCTCTTGCTCTCATTTCAGTTCTTACTTCCCGCATCCACGAGTTTCAAAGTCTTACTTTTCTTCTTCTTCCAGGTGAACTTCATTCCAAAATATTTCTCGGTAATCTGTCGTCATTCATTCTTCTAATTTGTCCGTACCAACTCAGCTGTTTATATCCTACATAGTATAACATGCAGTTCTTAGTATTCATTGTTTCTGTTGTAACATTATTTTTTATTTTTTCCAATTTTGAACATCTCGCCGACCTTAGATAATCCATTTCTATCGACATAAGTTTCGATGATAAATTGTTGTAAAATTTCCATGTTTCAGCCTCCATCAGTAGTTTTCATTATTGTAATATAAATTTGTAACTTATTCTTCCCACTTATATGTATGTTCCACATTCAGCGTTGATATAATTTTAGCTTTATTGATGTTGTTCTTAATATCATTTTCCTGTTTATTTACTTTATCTATTTTTACTTCCAAATTCTCAAAATCCTCTAATACATTTCTGTTCTTCCAGAATTGAACCTTTGGTTTCCGTTCCACATCCCATATAAAGTGTGTGTGTGTGTGTGTGTGTGTTTTTTTTTTTTTTTTTTTTTTTTTTTTTTTTTTTTTTTTTTTAAATTTATTTTCAGTTCCCATTTATCATTTTCTTCCAGTAACTTTCTAAGCAATTATACCTGATCGTCCGCAAATAACAATGTATATATTGTGTCTGCTGATTCATCTCCAATTGGTAGTCCCATTTCTGAACATTTTTCGTTCCAATTTGATAATTCTTTATGTATGAATATCTTAAATAATGTGGGTTATATGCTGAAACTCTGACGGAGGCCTTTTGTTACCTTAATTTCTTCTGACACAACTTTTCCAATTTTGATTTTAGATAGAGCATTTTTGCACAAATTTTATTGCATTAATTATTAATTTGTTAATCTTCATATCCTCTAATACTTCCAACACTTATGTAATAGTAGAGTCATATGCTTTTTCTAAATTCACGTAAGTGAAATGAATTTGTTTTCCAATGTTGGTAATCTTCTCAAACCTATCGCAGATCTTTCAGACCTGAAGCCCGCCTGTATTTCAATATCTTTGTTTGTAATTTTGTTCCAAATAATACTTAAGGGTTTTCCATATATCCAAATAAATATATTCATTACTGTGATTCCTCTATAATTCTTGCAGTCATCTTTCCTTCCCTTTTCATGAATGACAGGTATCAACATAATTTTCTATTGTTCTGATATTTCCTCACCATTTAAGCACCTTTCAAAGAGATTTCGTAACAATTCAAGTAATTTTTTTGTTCCGAATTTAATTAATTCTCTCTGCACTCCTCCTTCACCACACACGATTCCATTTTTCAAACTAGCAATAATTTCCTATTTCTGATGTCTCAATGTCTAATTGTATATTGTGTGTTTTTATCATCTTCATTCACGCCCCAAATGACCTCGTTGTCAACGGGCCCTTAAACGCCACACACACTCTTCTTTCACCTCACTTTTGCTTAAATATTCTTTGTGATCTTCAACCAATAATTTACTAAAATACATTTTCTATTCATTTAAAGGAATTTCCTGAATATTTATTTTATTATGCCTCTGGCTTCTTAAATTTTTTAAAATTCTCCAAGCTTCGAAACACCTTTTTCCTCCGATGTAACTCTGACTTCTTTGAAAATAATTTCGCCTTTCGTCTGCCATATTTCTTTTTACATTAGTTCGAGTTTTCTTGTATTCTATTTTGTCTGATAAACTCGTAGTATTCAACCATTTAATATATTTATTTCTTTTCTCATTTACATCTTTTTTAATTTCGTTATTCCAATCATATTTTTTATACTCTACTTCCTTTTCCCATAGAGCAGGGGTGTCAAACAGCACTCACCAGGCGTGAAAAATTTTCCCCTATTTTCCCTCCCCCCGTGATGATCAAATCGGAAAACGGGAAAAACAAAGCGAAAACCGGTTCTACCAACGCGTGCTACTGCAGTTAAGGAGGGGTAGACTCCTCTCTTCACACCCTCGGAGTGAAGTTTGACATGCCTGCCATAGAGCTTCCATAGAGCCATGTGTATGTTCTCTACAATATAGTGATATTGTTCGTTAGTAGTATCAAATGTAGCTTCAGTCAACCTTTCATCCAATCTTTTCCAAGAAAGGTATAATATACTGTCGTCCTCTGATAACTGTATATTGTATGTAGGTGAGTTAATAATTTCCAATGTCCCGAAGCTCTTTATTGTCAGTATTATACAGGTATGGAAATGATACGAAATAATATTCTATTTCTTAACGTGATGACATTTTCTGGATCACTTATAATGGCTAACTCAACGTAATTAATGTTCTTCTACACAATAGCCGTATGCAGCACAGGATTGGAAAGGGTAGAATGGATCTACTGGTCACTGTCCAGGTGCTCTAACTACAAAGCTATCATGATCAACTTGCCGATATGACATTAAATTCTCCAACACATTCGCATATAATATGACTTACAATATTGTCAGTCGCCATTATGGTATGTTATCTCGTATAAACTGAAGTCTCCTGTGTGGTTTACCGAAAAAAATGGCAATAAGTTGGAGAATTTAATCTCGTGTCGGCATGTTGGCCATGATAGCTTAGTGGTTAGAACAACTGGGCGGTAACCGGTAGATTCGTGATTCGAATCTCGGTCATGGCATTATTTTTCAGTCTCATTCTACCTTTTCCAAACTTATAATGGAAGGTTTCACATATATTGTCTTGGCAATACGATTTGCAGTTTTGCTCCTGTGTCTTTAACAAATCCGGGTTTGCATTTTCTTGATGCCTCTGCAATCGACTTGTATTTGCCTTCGTTTCCCGACAACAGCAATCTCTTTCACGAAATCTCATTTCCCCATCTGGTCCTTCTGAAGAGCTATAGAAGAGGGGTTTTCTTTTGTTTTGTTGAGAAACAAGTGAAAAACATTTGTTGAATGGCAGATGATGCATTTGGTCTATTCTTTAGGCGGAGAAGCTCTCGAACTGCAAGAGTCTGGAGGGGTAGCAGACGTTGAACAAAAGCCGTAATGAGTACTTAAATTCTCTTTTTGTGGAGACACGCATGGTGCTCTAACAGCCGGACATTATCCTTCCCTTGCTTTAGTTTCCTTTTTTCGCAAACATGCTTTCGTGCTAAAATAGTCTTAAGAGTGGGCTGTGGTAACGCTTGGTCGGATATAAAATGAGCTTTATTTTTATTTTTGTCACTCTGTCCGTGCCCACCTTCAGCTCTTTCTATATTACTGTCATTGTATTTACTAATTTGGCGTTTAAAATGTACTGCATGTATTACATAATCAAGATTTTCAGGGTGCGTAGTTAGACAAGATACGAGTGCGACACTAGGAATCTCTAAAATGCCACGTTTCTAAAAAAAATGAAATATTTTTATACTTGACAGCTACTTTCTAATATTTAGCTGGTTAAGCTGTGCGGTTTGTTAAATTTCTTCCAGTAGTCCATTACTTATTTAAACATTTTGTGTTCAGCCAAAAATGAATTTGTCTAGAGAGCATTTCCGAGCTATGACTTTTTACGATTTTAAATCGTCATTAACGACCAAATAATGTGAGGATCGGCTTAAAAAAGCATTTTCCCAGTAATCCCCACATAAGGCACTAATTTATAATTGGTAGAGCGAATTCAAAACAGTGATTAGTGATTAATCTTGTGAAGGGCGTCCAAGCATTGTTGTTACAGATGAAAATATAGCCGCTGTTCGAGCAATACTTGAGAAGATAGACGGGCGACCTATGAACTTATTTAGACGACATTGGGTATTGGCATGACTCAAATCCAAAACATTGTACACCAATAGTTAGGCGCGATAAAACTTTATCAATGGATTCCACATAAAGTGACTCCCAGTCAGAAAACAAGGCATTATTGGTGCAGAAATATTCTGCCAAAATTCTAAGGTGGCACTACAAATTTAGTTTAGATATCCTAATTGGAGATTAATCGTGAATTTACTGTAATGATCCTGAAAACAAAAGTCAATCGGCTCGGTGGGTCTTTTGAAGGAACTTAAGCCTACAAAATAATAGTATGTAAGTGGATGGAGATTTGTTCCATAATTTACAGTCGATAGGCTCGTATATCATTAAACATTTCCCACATGCGATAATCATATGAATTTAGAACTAAACAGGAGTAAACCAGTCAATATTTGTCATAAAAGAGTAACACAAGGCTACGATCTTCTTAAATCTTTCCACAATGGCCACTATTACGGCTCTTTTCTTCCTGATTTGAATTTCCTAGCTTCCTGTGTCTGTTTTGTCTAGCATGGATAAAACATATTTACTTTTTAACAACATTGTTGTGGGTTTTATTAGCAAGGATGACGCTGGGAAATTTCTATGTGGCTCTAAGTTGCTAATCCGTATGTCCTTACGTTTGAGCAAACCTTAACAGAACAAGCACTCACATGTGTAGAGGTATACATAGTAAAAACCATCAACAGAAGGTTCACATAAAATTATTACCGCTATAGCAAGGGTAGACTGAACTGCAAATGCATTAACTATCTGATGGTTGCATGGGCTAGGCTACCGCAGAGCATGGTCGTTCAGCCAGATACCTGCCTTGACTATGAGTCACACAAGTTGCCGCCAGCCGTGTCATTCACGATAATTTTGGTTCAGTGGACAGGAAGAGTGTCACAAGAATAATGTTAGCCTGCAATCCAAAGGGCCATAAAGGAACTGTAAACCTTGCAGAAGACTTCGCATCTACCCTGATGATGAACGAGATCCTTTTAAAGTACTGGTCTAAGTGTTGTTATCTTGAGTACGTTAAGCTGTACGACCTCGAAACCAATATAATACTCGAGCAAGTTTTGTATAGTAATCATAAAAGTGTTAGAAGAGAAAGTGACGAGAACCAGAATGGCATTCTTAGACTGGAGAAGTATGCTCTTAAATATGCAATGAAATGATTATGAAGGAGGTGTATGTAGAAGCTGGCAAAGCAGGTAGTTGGCGAGGTCCTCGTAATCAATACGACGCTACTGTGTCTGTCAGTCACGCAACTCTGCGTGTTAGTGGGGAGCAGAAAAAAGGAATAAAAGGTCAAGAGAATAAATGGTTGGCCCACGTTATTGTGCTTCTGGTTGACGTATATGTTACTAAATACTCTTCGTGATACTGTGTGGTTCTTTGTTTAGGTGGAAAATCAAAGCTGTGAAAGAGACTATCACATGATGATGATGATGATGATTATTATTATTATTATTATTATTATTATTATTATTATTATTATTATTATTATTATTATTATTATTATTATTATTATTATTATTATTATTATTATTATTATTATTATTATTATTATTATTATTATTATTATTATTATTATTGTTGTTGTTGTTGTTGTTGTTGTTGTTGTTGTTGTTGTTGTTGTTGTTATTGTTGTTATTGTTATTATTGTTGTTGTTATTGTTATTATTGTTATTGTTATTACTATTACCACTTATTATTATCGTTGTTGTTATTGTTATTACTATTATCACTATTATCACTATTATCATTATTATCGTTGTTATTGTTATTGTTATTACTATTATCACTATTATCATTATTATCGTTGTTATTGTTATAGTTGTTATTGTTAGTGTTATTATTGTTACTATTGTTATTGTTGTTATTCTTAGTGTTATTATTGTTGCTATTGTTATTGTTGTTGTTATCACTATCATTGTGATCGTTATTGCCATTTATCTGTTAGTATTTATATTTTTAAGGTCCTTCTGAGGTGGGACAGGTTAAGGCACACTTAAGGTTTCATAATCCCAATAAGTGAAAACACTTATTATTCCCTTGTTACGAAGATATTTAAAACATACGTCACTTTTTTATTTAACATCACCTGTGAAATAATTTACTTGGAAATGACCTTTTAGTAAGACACTATCATTGTCATCATAAGTGAGAAAGCCTTTTTAAAGGAATAACGCATGTAACAGGTTAGTAATAGCCTTTAACTAAATGGTATCCCGTCATTGCGAGTTCATTAGCTTAAAGATGTCCTCTAAAGCCTCGTTACATATATAGCTTGTAACCATGGAACCGTATTATTAGGGCATTGAATCTTCGTTGAGGAGCCAATAAACGTAACAAGTACGATTGTGTCGGCAAGCAGTGACAAGCGCTTGATACTAAGTAACACTCTGAAGGAAACGAAACTGACTTATTTGCTTGAAACAACAGAAACTGCTTCGGCTAACCGCTGTCAAAAGGCTATTGCCATCTATCTGCAACTGCCGCTAAAACGAACAATTAGATTCTGGCAGATTACCAAGTTCATCGGTCTGAGATAATGGTCCCGACTCTTCACAAGCTCAAATAAAGCAATAATAACTCCTGACTGGTGGATAATTGCCGTGTAGAGCCTATAGAGATTAACGTATCTAATGAGAACGGTGGCACTGTTTTGGGGTAATTTCCTGATATCTATCCATTTGGCACTTAATTTATTTATCGCTTTTAACTCGACACAGGAAAGACACTTGCAATCCCACACACATTAATGCCAGGTTTTTGGAGACGGGATTCGAGGTAAACAATTCTGACGAATAATTAATCACTCTGCACTCAGGGTCGAACTTCTTCACTCTGTTTGGAATACTAACAATCAA
The DNA here is from genome assembly GCA_030765045.1 of Tenodera sinensis. Classification (NCBI taxonomy): domain Eukaryota; kingdom Metazoa; phylum Arthropoda; class Insecta; order Mantodea; family Mantidae; genus Tenodera; species Tenodera sinensis. The sequence continues at coordinate 85,480,586 of CM060962.1, forward strand.
TTGCGTTGTGCAATACAAATGCAGATAATGTTGAATATCTTGCACTTCCATCACATAGATGAAAACGAACATCGACGGTATACCGAGTGTCTTAAAATATTGACAATGCTTAGTATACGTCGTGTGAGATTGCAAACTGATTTTCAAGAAGAAATCTACGTCCGAAGAAAAAAGAAAGAAAAGAAACAGACAGTTTGTACGCCATAGGCGTCGAGGTCTGAGAATGATTTGGAAATGGTGATGAGTGTTCTTCCATATTTCGTAAATAAGTTCAAGAGCAGAACATCACAAAAAGGACTTAAACTGTGCGCTTGATTGCAGAGCCCACATCTGCGGTGCTGAGCCGGACGCACATCAGCCATGGTTGTGTGTGACGGTAAGGGTTTCTATCGCTATATGAATTTCTGCAACGAGGTTACAGGAGTATTGTACACATTCTTCATTATACCCCGCGGAAAATAATTGAGTGGTGTAATATCCTACTCTACCAATCCACCAATTTGGACATGTGACATTCATGTGATTTCGCACAAAGTGTGCTAGATCTCCATCGTGTTTCAGTGACATTGTCTGCCGAACCTGTTTTGGCACTACATCCAATAGTCTAGCCCAACCATCTCTTGTAAATGTATTTTTTGCAGCAGATATGACTCAGATCGTCTTTCCATATTGCACTCATGGCTAATGGATTGTGTAATTATTAAAAACCAAATGGAATCTGAACGAGTTGTGACACTAGCGTTTCCAAACTTTGATACCACAGAGCACCCCACCGTAATTTTCCGTACTTCTGGACATGGTCTCCTTCTTCAAAAATGTTTTCCGTTCCACACAACATACTAGGCGTTGTTGCTATTATTTTCAGACACCAGTTATTGCACCTATCTCAACCGTAGCGACTGGTCAAGCAAACCTAACACGTCAGCTTCACATAGCCACATGTTCGTTCCTTCCGTGGTTTCCAGAAACCAATACTCCGCACCATGATTCAAGAACTTTCAAGTGTTTTAACTGTGAATCCTCTATATTGGTTTTCGTATCTAGCTCTTTACTTAACATGCAAGACTAGGCAAACATGCATTCTGAAATCAGTTCACAAATTTCCTTTGGGATATAATACGAGACAAGGTATGCTTTTATAACTGCAAAATAGAATTGATAGGTGCTTGTTGTTAGAGAAAACCGCTTAAGTAGATAGTTGGTTTCTGTGTATTGCGAAAAAGACTCGATATTGGGCAGTATATCACATTATATTACATAGTAATGCCTACTGGAATATTGGGAAAGGGCTATAATGCACTAAATAGCATCAGTAAGTACACCTAATGCCCAGAATTCATAAAAACTGTACTGTGATTTTAATTCAAGAGATTTCTGGTTTATAAAGTATGCTTGCTTATCTCCGGATATTTTAAACATTTCGAAACAGCTATTTATAGTGATAATTTACTTCATGAGCATGCTACTACACTTTAAAATTTATATGTTTTTAATCTTAAAAACTTTAACGAACATATTGTATCTGGATTTCACCTTTTCAACAAATGGTTTTAATGAAGAAAATGGATGAGAATAGTTTTACATAAATTCATACCTTATAATTATATCTCACATTTGCTGCCGAGTCGGTCTGGGTGGCTCAGTGGGTAAGACACTGGTCTACTGACTCTAAGGTCGCGGGTTCAATTACGGCCCAGACCGATCGATGGTTAAAAAGACAGCTCCATGTTAGTAGATTTACTGGTATGTAAAATAACTCCTGCAGGGGGAAATTCCAGCACACCGCTGACGCTGATATGATCCTGGCAATTGACAGCGTCGTTAAACAACAAAATATTTGTGTATAAAGTTCAAGTTTACAAACAGAATGCAATTTTGATTTTACCTGTCTAGGCATTTATATGTCCAAATACTACATTTAAATCTGCCATGTGTGTTAGTAAATGAAGTTTTAAAATCTGATTTTCTCGTAATGCTGTTTCTTTACGTTTTTGCCAATGTAAAATATTCTCCTTGGTGGAATTTTAATTGAACATATTTTAAATTTTCAGAATATACTATTTGAAAAATAATTCTTCAAATTATTGATGAAGATATCTAAGGGGTTATATATATTAACTACAGTTTTTGTTTCAGGGTTTTGGTAATTTAATATAATATGATTCGTTTTGAGAAATGAAATAACCAATTTTAAATGGACAAATCCATTTTTTGGGAAAAAGTTCAACGTGCATAACCTTAAATAGTTAACTATACTAAAAGGAATACGCATAAAAATAAGTGACCGAAATAGCCTTCGATATTGCAGTCACGTGGGACATTTCATTTGATACATTTAATAATATATGAGGGTTGAATACACAGCACCATGAACGTTTTTATTTTATGCTGTTACGATTATTATGTTGAAAAATGTAGTATTAAAATGTCAACTAAATGTAGTTAAAATTGGTAGAAATTATCAGGTTCAGTACAGAGAACAGGTTATACCTATAGGAAAATGAATTAAATTTGGAAAGAACCCTCAAGTATAATAGACACCGCTAAGGCTACATTTACCATAGGGGTTGCTAAAAACTCATATACATCCCCCTCTCTCTACCACACCCGAGGTTTTGACTAGAGCCCGCAGCATGAGAGGCAAGAACACTACATCATCATGAAGGCATTGAGGCAGTTATGTCTTCTCTTCTCTTTTCTTTCTTCTTTAATTGAACAATTCGCGTGTGTCTTCAAGCTTGAAGCTTTTTCTTTTTTCCGACAGCACCCCATTGTTTCATACGCTCGGATGTTTTTGCTTATTTGTTTTTGTTCTGTTTGTTTTGTTTTGTTCCATACATTCGCCGAGATTACCGAAAAGGAAAACAAGGGGGTTATCGTTTCAAACCTTCTACATTAGCGGTGCCCAACCTGGTCGAATTTGTCTCCACGTACTTTTCGCCCAGTTATGACGCATTCACGGGACTCAAAAACAAACCTCTCTAATGCTCGGTTATCTAAATGGGGAAAAGGGAAATGCTGAATGTACAAATGAAGGAGGTGACGCAAAATGACAAGGTAACGTCATTAGCACATAGGAGACAAGGTGGGCCATCGCTGTTCTCGTATTTTTGCCAGAAATATGTTTTCTTGTAGGCCGCCTCCGTAGCGCAGCTGGGAACGCGCTTGCCTGTGGCGCGGAGAACCCGAGTTCGATCCCCGGTACCAGCATGGGGATTTTATCCCCTCTGGGAGATCTGGCACGGGGTGCACTCAGCCTCGTTAGGTCCCGGGGGGACCAATTGAGGAGCTACTTGATGGAGCTACGGCCCTAGGTCGAGAAGACCGCATAACTGGCCGGGAGGGCTCGGGGCGCTGACCACGTCCCACCCTCCAGTACTGCACCTCACCAATGACGCCTGTAGTGGGCAGAGGTGGGGGACGCAGCGGCTGGGCGGTAGGCCTTGGCCCTTCGTGGGCTGTCTCGCGGGGTTTACATTTACATGTTTTCTTGTATGAATGTTCACGTCAATGTTCAAGTTGATGCTTTATATATATAACAATACATTTATCTATAAACCTGAAATATAATCATGAAAACTGTAAACACACCCTTGCAGTGATTAACAAGGATTGCATCTTCATAGTCCTTTAAACCTTCAGAGTTGATGAAAAAAAGTATACTTAAAATTCATTCATTTACAAGCATAAAAAACGCAGCATAACTAAACGGTATCATTAACATACTCCTCATGCAGCCTATACCTGTTCAATTAAGGTGAGAAATAATGTAATAACGGTGTTCATATCAGACAGGTAGCCTGTTACAGTTAAACAAATACATAGGTATTCTCTTAGTCGTAAAAATGCTAAAGCTATTTTTTTCGAAATGATTGCATAAAAGTAATGGAAGCGCGGCTCATTGGTTTATGTTATTAACTAAAGTAGCTGGCAGTTCATATGAGAGAATATCCCCGAATTTAAAACCTCACCATTAACCGTATTAGTGAGAAAAATTGTACAGTTATTTACGATCGTTATTCTATTTTTATCTGCAATACCTTTGGTTCTTTTATTGCATCTAGATAGCATTCATAACGACCAATTTGCTTCTTCATTTCTATGCAAAAGAGTTTTCATCAATAAATTAAGTTAAAGCGAATTTGGTGCCATGCTATTGAGGTATATATTGTTTTCATGCAGGTGATTCATTCAGGGGGGAAACGCATAAATATCTCGCGAAAGGCAGGCACTTCGATATTGCAGTTTTTTTTTTTCTTATTTGGCGTACTTTTCTAACATCAGTAAAAATGGGTCGAACTCGTTTGTATTGAGGTTCTTTTTTATTTATCCCTGATGACCATTTGAGATCTTGATGCGAATAAGAGCCTTTATTAACATCCAGTTGGAATATTAAGAGAGAAAATGCTTCGGAACCGAGTGTTTCTCGCAGACCACTCCAATTAAACTCGAGTACATTTAAGCAGTGCCCGTAATAATTTTCTGCCCCAGATATTTTATTAGCTCCTGTTATGTTTCAGTATCACATATTAACTTTTTTTTTCAAACATTCCTCTAAAAGCAAACACGTACTTTCTTTACCGACTAACTACTGAACTTTCTATGTCTGGGCCCTTTTATTACGTAATGGGTATGCCAAAATTTCCGTTTATTTAATACTTAACAAACTGTTCACATTATTTATGCCAACAAGCTTACTGCTGGTGTTTTAAAATCTCTGATATGAGATTCCCTTGTGGTCTAATCGGGAAAAAGCACGAATCAGCTGGGGAATTTAATGTCATACTGGCAAGTTGGTCATGGTAGCTTAGTGGTTAAAGCAGCTGCTCGCTAAGCAGTAGATCCGTGGTTCAAATCTCGGCTATGGTATTGAATTTTTCAGTCCTGATTCCACCTCTTAAACTGTTCACATTTTATCCGCCTGCCAGGAAACATATTTGTGACCCCATGTTTAAATTTTCCTTTTGTAACTTTTTGTTCCTGTCTTGAAGAATTTGTAACACTAGTTTTTGTTTTCGTACTAGTCATTGTTTCCTCTTCCTTTTCTCTTTGGGTTGTTTAAAAAAATATATGTTTCCAACCAACTAATACATGTACTCAGAGCTGAAATTGCCACATTCTACAACTACAATTTACCAGGTGCTACATTAGCGTCAGCTGGAAAGCAAGTATATGTAACCATTCAAATATAAGAGGCTACAATGTGTTTCCCTGCTTAAGGCGCAATAACAATGAAGCTATCACACCAGCAAACACACTATGCCTTTAAATTCGGCAACTATTTAGTATTCCCTGTCAACAGGTGTTTGTGATTTATACCTACCATTATTATACATGCAAGCATTATTTGTTTACATACACATATTCATTCCAGTATTTGAAGTAGTTTTAAGATCATTGTTTAATTATTTCAACGGTATACAAAAATAAACCACGATTAACAAATAGAAAAGTATTAATAAAGGATATATTTTGGAACAAATAATATTACCGTTAACGCTGGAAACACATTTATTCATTACTCTATGGCTTTTGAGAAGTATGCTATTGCAACTCTTTTGTTTCGCAAATTGTATGACGCTATTTGTACGAATTACTTTGGAGGCAATCGTCAAAATTAGGTGAAAAGTGCTTGCAAAAGTTTATTCTTCTTTAACTTTAAGTGTTTTTTCTGAACCTTTTAAAGGTTTGCATTAGTGAAAATACTAAGGCTTACAGCTTTGAATCAAAGTTCTCCGATGTTGATTCCTAGAGTGTACCGTAGCATAATGCGTTATTTAAAAAGTTTCGGTTTGACATTTTACTAGAAAAGAAGTGCTTGACTTATGTTTTTATAGTATCAACTAAACTTTTTCACACGATATAAACATAATGAGTTTTATACACAGAAATATTAATCTATTGATTTTAAGCTAAGGAACAGACTTATTATGCGAATATTGGTACTGCTGCAGCATTGCAGCATATTGTTACAATTTGGCAATTCGACGAATTCCACTTCTGACACCACTGTAACAAAGTAACAAGACCAGTCCGGTTACTTTTCTGTCACTTTATGTATCTTCTAAACTTTTGCACAAAGACAGAGTTAAGTCTTTAGTCTTCGTGATATTATAACTCGCAACTGGTTTCTTCTCATAACCTTGACTCAGTCCTTTATTATCTTTCTTCACCGTTCCCTGTTTCTCATACACTAACTCTGACCATACAATCTCTCAACGCTCATTAAAACTTCACTTTGACGCGAGTATCTTTCACGACGACAGTACCACACACAGCTGTCTCGCAATCACTGACACATGGACCGACTCATGACTGTAACCGTAAGTCCTCCTTATATAGTGAATATGATGTAACATGGGCCTTTCTCGACTTCCACAAACACGGTGGCCGCCAATGCACCTCGAAGGTTCCAGCGATAGTTTGTTTTGCGCCGCATTCATTGTTAGTCACATATACACAAACTATCACACGAACCAGCCTGACCTCGAACGCCTTTGTTTGCTCGCCGGCCTGATATGTGGCGCGACGTAGCTTAGCCACAACCGTCCTTTGTTGTGCGCCGCCCCCGGCGTCACAATATCTATGCATTCTTGGCTTGTTGATTTTACTTGTTTTGTTCCTACTTACTAATGTTAAGGAACACAAAAACTGGTATGACAAGGCATAAGCAGAAGTACCACCAGGATGCTGTCCTACAAAACACATTTGCTCTTCTGGTCCTGTTTGCGTTACTTGTAATTTTCGTGAGATCCTGCGTTGCTACGAAAGCCCCTACAACAATTCATTTGGAGAATCTCAATTTGTCAAAATTACAACTAGTAAAAATAATTTTATTTTGCTTTGTACCTAAAATCGTAATACTTCCTTTTATTCAGCAGGAGGAGGTGATCCAATTCTTTATCAATATATTTGGCCTCGATCTTTACATACCTATTCTACCTGCTGCAGAATATCTCCCACATATAATCGGACAATACCTGGACACATATTCATAGTATTAAATTCCAAATGATGATAATGAAGGTTTCAATTCCTTCGTTTAATTCATGCATGGTCTCAAATCTTCAGAAATAAAACACACCTAAGCAGAAAATATTACAATGCTAATTCTTATTTGCTCTCATGTATTCAGGAGATAGTTGAGCGCTTTCCATGTGAGGGTTGAATCTGGTGCTGCATAAAACCACTCGGACTATTCATTGATCTGATATCGAAACGGACGTTATGGGACAGGCGCATGAAATAGTTATTGCTCTTTTCTGGTTTGTCGCATTCGCTTGATAAATTGTTCGCGTGGAATCTAAAATTGAAGGGCACCAAGCCACGCTGTGTAAATGAGGAAACAATCAAGAATTCATCATCGAAGGTTCGAAATAACTGAAGATGTAGAGAGAATCCTCTGCATTGACTCATTTGGTACTTTTACAGTATTTCATGCGTATTTCGCTGAGCGAGCTACACGTTTGGTTTCAAAAGTAATCCCAGGGGTGAAATAAATATACTGGATTCATCACTGATGTTGCTCACTGCAGATATCTGATTAATAGACATTGTGTCTCTCGAGACGTATAAATTGTCAGTTTCCCCTTACTCATTAAAACCTCCCATCCTGTAAAGTTCATTGCTTACTACTGCAAACTGCGTTAGATAATCATGATGACCAGATTGGTTTTAGTGTCTCTTTTGTCTGATTCCTCTATCCCTCTGGGACATGTTTGTGAATTTGATCATTATATCCAGAAAGTAAAGTTTACCTTAAACTTATCGCTCGCAAGAGTACTATGGTCAACATGTGGATATTTGACTAAAGTTACGGTACGTGGGCATCTTGGAGCGATATTGCCATAAATATTAAACTCCATTGTGGACAAGGGCAATAAATTGTGTATTTTAACCCCTCCCCCCTAGGGGCCTGAGAGACCCATATATTTATTTAAATGTTATAGCTTTCGAACGAACGCACCTCTGCAATCGCCTGGCTAGGATATATAACTTTACACTTTACTCGATTGTTTGTTGGAGAAACAATTTATTTCTTTAGCTAAACAGTTCTTAGCTAATGGACAGTTATGTGTCGCAGGTGTCCTGCATGCCTACTCTCGTTACATATTACTGACATTTGTTTCTTCTCGTCAGTTGCGTCATATTGCTTTGCCATTGCAAGTAGTGTGTTGCAATTTCTCACAAGCAGGAGTAGTGATTCACAAAATACCAAGAAGTGCATCGTCTACTTTGTGATGATGCCTTATCCAACTTGCACGTATCAGATCATTCTAATTCTGAAGAGAAACTTAAAACGAGATCTTTAGATTTACAAACAGATCATGAAGACGAGGATGAAAGCAAATTTTGTGATGATATGCATTTCATAGGTAACATCATATGCTTGTGAAAGTTATTAATACTATTACCGTTATTGTTATTATTGCTATTATCATCGTTGTTGTTGCTATTGTTATTATTGTTATTATTATTGTTATTGCTATTATTGTTATCGTTATCATCATCATCATCATCATCATCATTGTTGTCGTCGGTGCATTTCGTATTACAAGCATCACAATTTATCTTCCCATGTAGTGTACGTATATTTTATTCATACAGACTTTTTTCTATCTTTGATCTACCTAGGAAGATAATGATAATTATTAAAGCCATGTATCTTCAAGGTAAATCAAGCTAGACATGGGAATAAAGGACAAATAAAATTTAAAAAAATACATACAGGCATATAAGCACAAAAATATAGCGCGGGCTTACTAGTCCCTGTGTGACTAATGGTGTTCCACCAGCTTTCGCGACTAACAGATGGTTAATATGTGCTCCACGACTGTGTTTCAAAAATTGCTTTAGCAGTCCTCAGATCTGAAAACCTATTATATTTTGTGTAGAGGGACTGTTTCCAAATAAGACCGGACATTTTTGCATTTTGCAGCTAAGGTATTTTATTCCATGACTGTATGCTGGAATTACATACAATTTCACAAAATGCAGATTCTAATAATAAGACAATTCGCCGAAAAAGTGGCGTGTGTTTTCTTAAGCAATAATTGTTACTGTGCAGTTCGTAATTGTATTTTATAGGAAGGTTTATATCAAGATAAATTTCAATATAATTACAATATGATACGATAGAAACCAAAATTAAATTTAAACCCCAGCACAACAGCCCTCGCCGGGCTAAGCCCTTCCGCCTGGCCGCTGCGTCAGCCACCTCTGCCCTCTACAGGTGTAGTGAATGGGGGACAGAACTTTAGGGTGGGACGTGGTCAGCGTCCCAGACCCTGTTACGAGTTCTTGCAACCACAGGTCCTCAACTAGCCCCTCAGAGACCTAACGATGGTGAGTGCACCCCGGACCAGGTCTCCCAGCGGGAGAAAGCCCTCACGGCGGAACCCGCAGTCGAACCCGAGTCTCCCGCCTGGAAAGTAACGGTGCTACCACTATGTTTGGGTTACTACCAATATTATACAATATTACAGTATTGATTTCTTTTTAAATGTCATTATTGCAATTTCCGTTTGTCTTATATAACATGCTAGTAAATAAAGGCATATATTTCCAGGAATTGCAATGCAAAATCTGTAGTATGCTAAGAGATTGAATTAAATTGAAAATTAATTAAAACTCACTTTCTGCTTCAAGCGCTTGCTCACAAGATACTTTCATCTGAGTAATTCTTGCTTTTATCTCTCTGAAATTTGTTTGCAAAAATGTAAACTAGATCAGAGGAAAATTCAAATCTATTCTCCAAGTGTCTTTCAGAGCAAGGGAATTAATGTGTTTCCTTCTCTTGATTCCACGTTTTTAAGCTTTCGGAAGAGTTATACATTTTCTGTGTAGTTGCGCCCATTTTTATTGCTAAGACATTGCAAGTGATGAATAGAGTGCGTGATTAATGATGGTGTAGATGAGCGTGGAGTCCTTGAAGCGGAAAGCCTCCTGACGTTAGTTTATCACTCCGGAGAACGTAACGCTCAGGTAGTCTATTCGCGCTGAAAATTACATCCGAGCTTGCAGTTTGGAGCACAGACGTATATCCAAGCTACCACCCTGGATTCGAATGCGGGTTGGTTAATAGCTTGGGTCCATTTTTACAGTATTAGTCACCTGGCAGGCAAGAGCAAGTATTGTACTTTAAAACGCATGTTTTGTGGCCCTCTGAATCCAGAGGAAGCATTGCCAGCAAAATTAGCATGTGCGCGTGTGTGAGAACGATGGTTCAGGCGGTAACGTCTGTGGCTCGCATTCTAGTGGACGCGTGTTAGATCCCCGTGGCCGACCTTCTTGACACATGGTTTCTTGGGGTTTCCCCTGGTTGCTAGGCGAATGCTGGGAAGGGTAATTACATCTCCAGAATTTACTATCCTTCAATTTCTCTTCATTTATCGTTTCATTCATCGTTCATCCCTTCGTTCTTTTGGGTCGCAAGTGTCAGTGAAGGCGTTAGGTGCAGCTTGGCAGGGATAATATGCCCACAAGAACTCTTTCCGTCCCCCGTTGTCAATGGTATCTGGGTGGAAAAGGGGGCGGCATCTGAAGCCATTGGATCCCGCGTCCATGTCCCCCTACGAAACCTCTGAAAGATCTAAGACTTCGAGGTATCGTCAAATTTGGGAAACCTCTGCCAATATCTGGGCAGTTAGTCTGCATCTGACCATCCGTTGCCTCCTCTCACCTCATCCCTTTTCTCAGGGGTGCCCCCTTGAGGGCATAGGTGCAATAAGGCTTGCTTCAGTGCCGAATTATCTCCGTATCTCTCCTATACCTATTACTAAGTGTCAAACTTGGAATTTAAGTTAATCGTCTTCCAAGGATGTGGCACTAAAGAATTTCCCACCCCAAACTATAATTTTCAATTCCTATTTACTCAAAATTGGCTCTACCAATCTTGATTAACGTAACACATGTTTAAGATATTACCATGGCAAATAAAATTTGTCATACATATTTTTCAATAGTTTGTGAAGCTTTCTTCATCCTAAATGAATTTTTAAAACTTATAAACAGTAAGAGATAGACAAAAACATATTGCAACAAAAATTTATATATGTAGAAGCACACACATAATAATAATAATAATAATGATGATGATGATGATGATGATGATGATGATGATGATGATGATGATGATGATGATGATGATGATGATGATGATGATGATGATGATGATGATGATGATGATGATGATGATGATGATGATGATGATGATGATGATGATGATGATGATGATGATGATGATGATGATGATGATGATGATGATGATGATGATGATGATGATGATGATGATGATGATGATGATGATGATGATGATGATGATGATGATGATGATGATGATGATGATGATGATGATGACGATGACGACGACGACGACGACGATAAAATACCATAAATGTTTATGGTATTAATTATTTTCAAGATAATCGTTATCTTTCTGAACTGTGAAACATTCCATACGTCTTATTTGACAAATTCTGTGCTATAATGGGATCCGCCTTGTTTGTGTAATTAGATTTTGTTAATCTGCTGCCGTTTTCAACTTTAAAAATCTAATTACAATGAAGAAAGTTGAATGTGTGTGTATGTGTGTGTGTGTGTGTGTGTGTGTGTGTGTGTGTGTGTGTGTGTGTCCTCGCCTTCTTATATAGCGAGGATGACGTAACTTGGACCTTTCTTGATATCCACAAATACGCCGGCCACTGGATGCCCCTCGAAAGTTCCATCAATTCTCTGTTATACGCCGGGCTCATTCTTGTTAGTCACGGGTACACAAACATTCGCGTGAGGCAGTCTGACCTTGAGCACGTTTGTTTGCTCGCCGTGGTGGTATGCGGTGTGAAGTAGCTTAGCCCCAAACGTCCTTTGTTGTGCGCCGCGCCCAGCGCCGCTGTATTTTAATGGAGATATTTAGACGTTCAGGAAAATTAGAAATAAAATTGTTCTATGTAGAAGTTGGTTTCGATGTGGTATTCTTTATTTCATTTTTTGTCTGCTTTTAATTTTTGTGCAGTTTCCTTGAAATTATGAACTTGAATATAACGTCTGGTTTTTAACCAACTTTTCGTTTAATAAATTATGCTGTTCGCAGACACGTATACAAAGAACTGTTTCTTGAAGTCTGCTTTTTGGGTTCAGGAAGCCTCAAGGCACGTATTCCCGTTGAAATCTCGGTGAGGTGCAAAACTTCCTGTATGTTCCATAGGTAAATAATATTTGAGTTCTATGTGTATGTAGCATTACAGTTTCAGTCCGCAGTTGCAAAAGTTTGTTGTCTTATGTGTATAATCCTTTGAGATAAGTAGATAACAGCAGGCAGAAATTGTTTAAAGAACGTTTTAATCGGAGTGCCTTCTTAAGGGCAGTGCGGAAATGTACTGTATTACAGAAAATGGTGAATTAAGGGTTTGATCCCAATGTGTTAAGGGAAAGGAAAACTGTGGAACCTCTGCAGTAACATAATTTTCTTAGTAAGAGCATGTGGAGAATGTTGTACTTAGAGAATTCCTGAACGCACTAAAATTAATGTAGTTTGCTAGTGTTACACTGATTCCAAGCACTGCAAGCTGCGTTTTGTGGTGTAATAACACTAAACCTCTCATTCTCGAGGACGGCACGCGTTTCGAGTATCCGTGGTGATACCAAGCGTTTCATGTTCTGTGTGTTGGAATTCTTCCTCCTTTGCTATGGGGTAATTGCAAATTAATGCTAAAGGTGGTTTCCTGTTTTGGGAAATTGAATATCACGGCTTTAGTACTACTTACTTTCTATTCGTTCTCTCTCCTTGGCATATCAACAAGTAAGGAACATGTGCTTTTAAAGTTCTTGATTCGAAATATACATGGTATTCCCTAAACGCCGTAATTTTGTTTCATTAGGCAACCCAAGTAACAAAATCAGGAGTTGTAATATAGCTCTAATACTTTACTATTACATCATGTACGGCTACTTGACTCTGTTTATTATTGCATTTATACCAAATAAATGTACTGGGCGAATAGGAAACTTAAGAACCGGCTGCGCGGTGTTTTTCCCGTCCGCATTTCCGGCGCTCGTTGCCGTCTGCCGCTAACATAGAAAGGCGCAAACGGAACCACACAACATTTTTAATCTACTTATAAGGGCTTTACTTACCGGTTTTATGAAAGGAGATGCTGAAACTCACCGCCGTGGAGCTCTGGGAAAACTTTTCTGCTAATGGCGCACCATAAACTAATTTATTCGTCATGAGGAGGTACTTCATGAACAATATTAGGTTCTGAACTATAGGGCCTATGTTTTCGAGTCAACAGTTGACAGCCGTACATAGGTAAATACAATTTTGCCCGCCCCCCTTTTTAAAGAACAGAATTATTAGTAGAGATTTGTGGCTCAATCGGTCCCCCGGCCTAATCTCCTGCAATTTCTATCTCTGGGCTAACTTGAAACATGAAGTGTACAAGATAAACCCATGCATTCTGGAGGAATTTTAACAAAATATCCGCCAGGAAATTACAGTAAGCCTGAAATCTTATAAGCTGCACTTTAACCAGAAATATGTAACTGAAAGCTCAGCTTTCACATGGCGAATGACCTTGCTAGGATATGCGCAAGTGACATCATGCAAATTGATGATGTAGGTAATGTCTCTGTTTACTGCCTTGAAATAAACAGGACACTGCTGATGATGCGAGATGGCCTTGTACTTAATCATGCACGGTCCGAGATATTTATGTACTAAACGGAAATCGGAAAGATAACCTGACAAACCTTTGGTATTGTAAATACAAAAGTGAAATGGATCATAAACCATAGCGCAATTCGTCACGTCACATCTAGAAACACCTTTGTACTGGGTAAAGCAATAAACCCTGCTAACAAGTGTTTGTGCAATGTATCCACATGATTAGTAGCAAGCTTTTGATTTTATGACAAGGGTCTGTCGGCTGCGTATGTTCTGACTAGATATCGAAGGCCAGTGCGCGGTCAGTCCTTTTGTTACTGTGAGGAAGAATGCGGTAGGTTGTAACGTGCACTAATTAAAATTTACCTATACTGCTCACACTGTATAGTAGATAATAGACATTATTACAGTGAAGTTTAACAATAGAAATAATAAAAAATAAAAAAACGGTTGTCGAGTTACACGGAATGTCGTTATCATCGTATTATCGTTATCATCATTAGTGTCGCTATAGCTACCATTTTTATTAGTATGATCATGACCATGGTTGTTTCATTGTTATCTTCGTTATTAGTATTGTTATTATCAATTTTAGTATCATCGTTTCTAGTATCGTTATCATCGTTATTATCACTATTATTAGTATATTTATTGTCATTGTCGTTATGAGTATCGTTATTGGTATCGTATTGTCATCGTTATTGGTGTGGTCATCATCATTACTGTCATCGTTAGTAGTATCGCTATTATCATGGTTATTAGTATCGTTTTCATCAATTTACTAAGAAAGACGATAACGATACTAATAACAATGGTAATAACATCAATATGGTGATAAAAACGGTACTAATAACAACGGATACTAATAACGATGATGATAACGACTAAAGATAAAATAACCAATTATAGCTTGAAAATAAGGTGCATTACTGGCTTGTGTATTTGTTTATTTCGTTATTTCTGCTTCTATGCATCAACAAGGATCGATATCACACTGAAAATACAGTTCTGTTTACTTCCTTTGTTATAAAGAGCTACCTTGCTATGTATTTAATGAATATCGTTCAAATTTTGATTTGCTTCCCCTGAAAATATTCTCACACGCATTAGACGTTTCGATAACCTAGGTGCTCATCAATTCTTCCTCTTAAACTTTAACCCCTTGAATGGTACATAATTCATTTTCTCATTAACGGGCAATGCATTTCTAAATAACCTTAAAATCCACATAATTAATTTAAGAAATTTCATATTTTTGTTAGAATATCTTGATGTGATATAAAGGCAATATGAGCACATGCAGTCAGCATATGGCTGAAGGTAGATATAATAAAATGTTAAGGTATAAACTAAAACTTCCCCACGAGTCTCTACTTAATAAGCTCATAACACATAAGCCAAAGAGTTTTTCCAAAGACGTTATGTATTCAGTGTATTTGCTGAATTGATACCTCTATAGTAATTAAGTCCTTGGAGGCTTATATTCATTACTACAACTTTTAGTGCAGCAAATTACCAATGTGTCTAAGATACGTTGTATCATGGGCTTAGGATGTCAAAAGCTGAATTGAGGGTTTAGCTTACGTATTGCAGGGTAGTGAGATTGCGTAATGCTGACCAGGTTGGTAATGAGACCCGCCATTGTATTATCCATTATGAGGATTATCCCACCACACAAGCACCCCCTACTCCATTTGGCCGCATGTAATATATGCAGACACCTGTAAGGTGCTTTCCAAGTAAATGCCTTATTGGCATGTTTTAACATTAGTTATTACATGGTCATAAATAAATGAGAAATGACTGAAGGTTATATTTATTATTAATGGGCAGGTATACTTAAAAACTAATTTTAGGTGCACAGTCAAGTGGAGATACTCCTAAAAATATTCAAATTTTAGGCAAACCACTTCTATATGAAGTTAGATACTTTATACACAGGAGTTCGAACAGAATTTTAGGCACATTAATACTTGGTTGAAAGATCCAGAAAATTAAGTATAATGTAGATAGTCTGTGAAAGGTCTACATAATTTAGCATTACGTTGTTCAATACTTCAAAATTTGAGGCTGCAGCGACACCAAAACTTTGCTAGCTGAAGTAAATACTGTTATCAAATATACAGTGTTAAATCTGGCTGTTTAACGTCCGATATGACATTACGTTGGAGGACGTTAATTTTTTTTAAAAAAAATCTGACTGCAGGAAATGATTGATATCTTTTGTTTAATCTTTGTCATTAAAAATGGCATGAATCCATGATACATTTTAGTGCCACAGGTTGATACCTAGTTGTTAAAAGAAAGACGAAAAATTTCCCAAATTCACAAATATGGATTTTGGAGTAAATAAGCACTATAAAGCTTCAGTTTTTTCCTTAAGCATTAGCTTTACCTTATTTTAAAGCACATTAAATGGTTTAAAGGTCTGCCTGCAATCATAGCTCTAAAAAATATCGTTAAATGGTGTTAATGCAAAAATTCTTCGTGTATGGCTGTTTAAAAATTATGATCGAGTCTTTGTTAACACACTTAATTAGGGATTATTGCACAATAATTCACATTGTGCACATTTTTAGACAAAACTGAATTTTCATAGTTTAAACTTATTTTCTCCCAAAGTAGTAAGGTGATTACATAAACTGTATATATTATTTTATATACAATTAAATAGTTTGATTATCAAGCATTATTGTCATAAAAATAGTTTTATCTTATGGAGTTATTTTTCAAAGCAATATACAAATAGTAGACACGTTTAAAAGCAAGAGCGAGTTTAAAAATATGCTTGAGAAATTTGTTCTACACATTAAATCTGGATTTCCGTATTAACATATAAGGCAAGATGGACATAATAACCCATGAAAACCAACTAAAATACTGACCAGAACCAATTTTCGTAATTCTTTTTCTGAGTATCACACCCATATGATTTTTTGCTAGTGCATGTAGATAGCTTCTGCTTTAGTATGATTACAAAATATGTTTCATGCATTCAGTAATTTTCGTGTAAATATACTTTTTGTTTTGGAATTCATTTAAAAATATTTAGTTTCATCAATTCTCATAGGTACACATTACTGGTTACCCACTTCACTAATGATAATGAAATTTCAACCGCTTATTTTGCATAGAGTTGCAATATTATTCATGCAACACCTTTTAAATACTTTCATTTTTGGGAGTTCAGGTTACACTAAATTTTTCTTTTAAATGTTTGCTGTTTTTAAAGCTAAAAGCCATCTAAAAACTTTAATTTACATAATTCCCTAAAAATATTGCATGGTTATAATTAACGTGTATCTGTAAAGATATCCGTAAAATTTCAAAGCTCTAGCTTTGTTATTATTTTAAATATATGCATCCATGGACAGAAAGATGTAAGTTACGAGAACAACAAAAACTAAATTGTTCACATGCCCTCATCTGAAAATTTCACCCTTAGTATTTTCCTGAGATTTAGCTTTCATCATTCTAAGCTTCCCTGTCCTCCCTCTGACTCATATTTATATTTTTCTGCATTCTTACCTTCTTAGTGAAGTTCCCAAAACCTCTATTATGTCATATACAGCCATTGAACGATTTGTTCTAGTTTTGTATATTTCCATGTAGGCATCGTTTTAAAAGACTTGTCATCAGTAAGCTTCCTGTAAATAGGTTTTACTACTTATATCACTGCAGTGGTAAGGTGTGTATGCATATATTCTGTGCCAGCTTCAATTGCCGTTTGGCACCTGCACCATGATGTCGACACTTTTGGACACAAGCTATGGCTAGGATTGTCATCACTAGAATACAGTACTTATAGAAAAAGGTGCAGATTAAGCGCGGAAGCACTTGAATCACTAGCTCTCCCCACTTAATATCATCGCAATATATATCAAACTGTCAAGGAAACTATGCTCTTCGTTTTGAGCCAAAGAAAAATAAATGCATTTTTTGGACCTTCATAATGTCTGTCTTGCCTTGAAATTAATCCACCTAAACATGTGAAATGTTGTAACTTTACAAGTGGGTATTTTTAAAATATTTGTATCCTAATTTCTAACTCAGTATTTGCATGGTGTAATGTTCTGTGCAACCTCATTTCCTGGAGATCTCTTAAGATGTTCTCCCAAATTAAGGCACTACTGAAGCTACCATTGAAAGTAAATGAAGTTTTAGCAAACTTTAAATGATCACATGCATTGCGTTGGTTTAACCACTAGAGCTAGAAGAATTATATTTGCTGGCATGCTGGAATGTTCAGTTACTCAACCCTTGCGGTTTTGAGTCTGCTTCTTTGGGTTTAGTATTAGTGCCATTTTACCATTTACTTACTTTAAGATTTTTCAGCTCCCTTAATTCCAAAGACACAAGTTCAAAATTTCTGTTCAGTGTTTGTTATATAATTACTGAGGTTTCCTACTATTTTAAGCTTAGAAACATATAACGGTATAACAACATTAATTTTTTAAGTGTCAATTATACTGCTTTGGATTTCAGAAGTTTAGTCATAGGTTCAGTTCTCAGCAATTGTAATATCCTTAATTGCACCCACTTGTCATAACTTAGACTTTATTTATTCGGGGCCTACAGCTAGTTAAAAATATAAGGAATATCGGTGTTAGTTTATTGGATACAAGTTTGGAAATGCAGTTCGAGTAACAATATAATTAAAGATTACGAGAGTACTACATATTAAAGTGTATTTTAACCATTACTCATCATATTGGAAAGGCGAGAAGATGAAATTTGGTAGCCGATTTCAGCTCTGCTATCGGGTTTTAATTTTTTTTTTAATCAATAGCCTGGATGGGCTACTTTTTTCACTTCCCAGTTTTTACCCTCTTTCCGATAACAGTATTCACCGTTCTGGGCTCCAGGATAATTTACACACTTATATGAGCAAAACTCATTAATTTTTCGTGTATCTTCTCGTTAAAAAGTGACATTAAAACCTATACACAAGCAAGATGTTAAATTCTTGTTACCAACGAAATTGTAGAGCTACATTTTAATGTTTGTTTTCCCCCGAAAATATTTATTCATTTATTTACAAATTACTTCAGTATTTCAGAGCATAAATTTGTGTTTAGAGGTGTGTTCTGTGGGATTCTGAGAGCATTAATGGTACTGGTCAGCGATATGAGTAATGGTAACAGAAAAGTTACATGACTTTTGGCAAACTTTATGTTCATTAAGGGACACTGGGACTGAAATTCTGGTCAAAATTGTCCAAATGTCGAATTTTTTTTTTTTTTTTTTTTTTTTTTTTTTTTTTTTTTTTTACCTTAAAATGTTTCTGGAACACCTGTGCATTTGGATCAGCTAACATTTTTCATATCCCCCACTCCATGTGGTCATTACGGCCCTTTCAAATAGTGCTCTTCCCTTAACGTACACAACATGCTCCTATATAAAAGCCTGTTTTTCTCAAAACTACATTTCTGCATATTCCAAAAGAAGGTCGCGCCTGAGTTTTGCTTCAAATTCAATGAAAATTTCCAAAAGTATTCATAAATAGCAGCTAAACAAAACTATGATTCAATATTGATGTTATCGTTAACATGAATTCCAAAAACATTTTTCTTGTATGAAAAAAATCAATAATTTTTAAGATTAAATTTTCTTTGTTATTAAAAAAATACGTACAGCATAATCAGCAAACGTATTTGAAATATCTCGTCATACAATTGTTACCCATTTTTTAGAGTACCAGTTCTGCCAATATAAAAGAATTTTGAAAAGTCAATAGACGCAAGCTACATTTTAAAATGTTCCTGTTAAGTTCATAAAATAATTTATATATCATAAACGAATTATCCAATTTTAATGAAATTTATTTCTTAAACGGTGCTTAATAGTCATAACATAGACGGACCACTGGCATCGTTGTGTTCCACCCATTTTTTTCGGGATGGTGTAATCAACATGTCAATCAAGGGGCAGTTGGAACCCTGTTGCTTGGATAGGTAAAAGCTACACATTACAGTAACAATTTAAGTCCCCTCGTTCCTATATGTATCACTTTTACTACTAACCACATGAACACTGCGACAAGTAGTGACATAGAAAGATAAATATAGTAATTATCTATATCTCATTGTTTTAAGGAAGCCAAAAAATGGCGACAGAAAATGTGATCTGTTTTCCTAGATCCTACTCCCTTGTATCAAGTAAAACAGGATTATGCTCTTATTAACTTGTGGAGTAAATATGCCAAAAAGAGTTGAATTCAATAGATTTCCACAGCACTGTGAAGATAAAGAAGAAAACTTCGGATGAACAGAATGTTCACATTATAGTCACGTTATTAAGGCAAAGCATTTCTAAGGCCACATACAGAGATGCCAGCTTTAGAAATATCGATGTTGTGATTTTCCCTTGCGGTGCATTTTCTAACTCCTACCTTTACATAAGTGAGGCGTTTACAAGAGAACAACGTACCCCCCGCCGTTTTTACAGCATCATCTTAAAGAAAACGTTGGCTTTTGTTCTGTGGGATTGTGCGTAATGGCCCACGTTGAAACCAGGCTTTCTGCACAAAAATAACACACGGGAAAGTACATCCAGTATGTGAAAGAGGAAAAAGAACTAAACGGTTTTGTTTCCTTGAAAAGTTTCTCTTGAACGCCCCCGTAGCTGCACGATATCACTACAGAGGTAGTGATGGATGAATTTAATCTTTACTTCCGAAATAAAAGCAGTCATTAAAACTTGGAAAAGGGAGGAAAATGTCTGTCATTATTACGTTTCTGAATGTTAGTTTTTATTTATTAAAATGTTGTTTTGTAATTTGGAATTCCGCTCCGGTTTACATTGGAGAGTTAAAAGTGATATGTTACATAAGCAGAGAATATCGCTTTTGTCTTGAGAGCTGGTTGACAAATAGTAACAAGGGGGTATGCCTGGCCAGCATGTGGAAGTGCTTGCTTCTTCACCAATGATAGGTGTGCAATTGTGCCTTCCTTCTCAGAGTTCAGACAGTCCAAAAAATTAAACATTTCGTACTTTAATGCAACTTACAGTATTGCAATTACTTCTAATTTCCGAGCCTTGTCGTTACTAACCATTATTAAGTCTAATTTAGTTTCATAATTGATTTTTCATGACATGCGGAATATTTGAAATTGCCTTGAGTGTATTTCGGAATGGTTGAAACAAAGTCTGTAACTGGTGCGGGCCCATGGTGGTTCAGAGCATCGGCTTGGAAAGCCTTGTTCTTACTCCTCCTTTCAGGGGTTAGTCAACTGGCCTGTTTCGGTCTCATTTCAACTGCTTTAACATGATTTTTATCTTACTGTCTTAAAACCCAACTTTCACTCCCATGTAATATTACCGAGACGTCCATAGCTTTATAAAATTTAAGCTGTATTTCTTTCCTTCTATTCCTTAAAGTTCTTCGAATAGCTCCACATGTATTGTTACTTGCGAATCTTATTGTGTAAATCATTATCACACATACAAATTATATCACACCCAAGATAATTACAGTTTTGCACCTGCTTGATTATTTGATCTTTCACTATTACTTTCGCTGACATTTTAGTTCGCACACTTCTAATATTTTATAACTAGGAGTTATTTCCGGGCTGTTATGCCGTGGTCTGCTGGAGTTGAAGAACCCAGACGTTTCGTCCACATCTGCGGCGGACATCTTCAGTGGCGCGGTCGTAATCTCCTCGGAGAAGTTAGCGTAGCGTCTGAGGTGTGGACTGTCGGAGCTGCGGTATTTATCCTTCTAGTGGCCTCCGCTGATTGGCTCGGGCGGCGCATGGCCGGTGGGAGGGGGCGGGCTTCGCTCAAGGTGTTGCCTCCTGATTGGATCGCTTCAGTTTCTGCTGTTTTATGTCGTTTCTTGCCTTCAATGACAGGATACCAGTTGCTGTTAAGTTTCAAAACTTCTTCTTTCTTGTTGAAATTGTTGGGATGTTTATATATTTCAATGGCTTCGCGCTGTAACCGGGCATGGTAGTGTGTTGTGGATGAAAGGATGTTTGTGTCCTGGAACTTAATTATGTGTTCTCCCTCCGCCTCAATGGCGTGTTGGGCAACTCCAGCAGACCACGGCATAACAGCCCGGAAATAACTCCTAGTTATACTGACTCCGGCCGTGAAAGCCTTCGCTCTCTCATGACTCGCCTCTACGGGGAGGAGATGTATCGTCTGATGCGTCGACTAGAAGTACTGCGCAAGCAAAAATCCTCTCTTCTGTGTTCTCTTACATTTCTTCTACGCTGCCGTGACTCGGGAATCATTCCTAGATTCCTCCGCCAGAAGCGCAACATTCTAACAGCCGCTGCTCTGCGCATCTACAACCGTTCTGAACACGCCATGCTCCGAGAACGCATTCACCAGACTAGACGGGGACTCTCTTCCAACAACAGACAGCTGCTCGCCTTACATCTACAAGTAAGTAACACACTCCACAGATACGATTGGGACAATATAGACAGGATCACATACAACTCCATGGATCACAACCAGAACAGCATCACTACTCGCCATAAGAAGAAGTTTGAACGCCTTTCGACCAAAAACAAACCTCCTACGCCTCCAGACACTAGCCGCACGGTGGTTAATTTATCGAACCATCAACTATCACCAGACGAGACGTCTTTGCTTGCCAAAGGAGGGAATTACGCAGTAGTCACACCCACGATACCAGTGGAGGACATCATTTCAAACATTGAATCAGGAATACGAGGCCTTCCAGCAGCAACAGCCAATGAGATTCGCCGCGAATCCTCTAGAATTCTCCAATACGCTAAGGCTCCACGTAATAATCTATCCTTCAAAGAGAGGACTGCACTGATGAACTTGAATAACAACAAAAATATCATCATCTGCTCAGCAGACAAGGGGAATGCCACTGTCATTCTAAACCAGCAAGACTACGATGACAAAATCTCAGATCTTCTTAAACCTGACTCATACCGGAAAATTCAACGAGATCCCACAGCTCGTATTCTACGGAAAACCAACGCCCTCATCAAGAATTCTTCCCTGCCAGCAGAAGACAAACGCCGCTTCATCAAATCAGAAGCCCAGCCTCCCAGACTTTATGGCCTTCCAAAAATACATAAGCCGGATGTGCCTCTAAGGCCCATTGTCAGCGGAATTGGATCTCCGACTTATTATATAGCCAAACATCTAGCATGCCTACTACAGCCACACGTCGGCTCGACAGACTCCTTCATTAAAGACTCGACTCATTTCATCCAGAAACTACAAAGCCTCACACTACAACCTCATGACCTTCTGATCAGTTTTGATGTCGTCTCACTCTTCACCATGGTTCCATTACAAGAGGCCCTCACACAGTTAAAGCACATTTTCTCAGAAGATATAATCGCCATCTTCCACCAAGTTCTCACCACGACGTATTTCCAGTGGAACCATTCGTTCTACGAGCAGATCGATGGAGTTGCCATGGGAAGCCCTCTTAGCCCGGTAGTGGCCAATTTCTTCATGGAATCTTTTGAGTCCAAAGCCTTGGCCACGGCTCCTCTAAAACCGACTGTCTGGCTCCGCTATGTGGACGACACTTTCGTCGTATGGCCCCATGGAAAAGAAACTCTTCAAGACTTCCTACTACATCTTAACAGCATCAACACACGCATACAATTCACCATGGAGGAAGAAAAAGACGGACAGCTACCTTGTCTGGACGTCTTAGTCAGCAGGAAAGCAGACGGCAGACTTGGACATACTGTCTACGGTAAGCCCACTCATACGGACCGGTATTTAAATAAAGCCTCAAATCATCATCCCAGACAAAAACGAGGCATGATTAAGACACTCGTAAACCGTGCTTCTCACATTTGCGAGCCACACTTATTACAACAAGAACTCTGTCACCTTGAGAAAGCCTTACTTTCTAATGGATATTGTATTCAAGAGGTCAAAAGAGCCTGCCGCTCTGCCAAGCCGAAACCTGCCTCACAAAAAACAAACAAGCCCAAACATAACGGTATAGTTTTCCTGCCATATTTCCAGAATGTCACCGACCGTATACAACACATACTACAACGGCACAGTATCAAGACTGTCTTCAAGCCCACCAGGCAACTGAACAGCCTATTACGCTCTGCTAAAGACCCCCGGGACCCCTTGTCATCAGCCGGTGTTTACCGTATTCCCTGTTCCTGCGGATCGGTTTACATCGGAACTACTCAACGCAGTATCAACACAAGACTCACCGAACATAAAAGAAGCTGCCGCTTGGGCCAAACAGATAAGTCCGCAGTTGCCCAACACGCCATTGAAGCGGAGGGAGAACACATAATTAAGTTCCAGGACACAAACATCCTTTCATCCACAACACACTACCATGCCCGGTTACAGCGCGAAGCCATTGAAATATATAAACATCCCAACAATTTCAACAAGAAAGAAGAAGTTTTGAAACTAAACAGCAACTGGTATCCTGTCATTGAAGGCAAGAAACGACATAAAACAGCAGAAACTGAAGCGATCCAATCAGGAGGCAACACCTTGAGCGAAGCCCGCCCCCTCCCACCGGCCATGCGCCGCCCGAGCCAATCAGCGGAGGCCACTAGAAGGATAAATACCGCAGCTCCGACAGTCCACACCTCAGACGCTACGCTAACTTCTCCGAGGAGATTACGACCGCGCCACTGAAGATGTCCGCCGCAGATGTGGACGAAACGTCTGGGTTCTTCAACTCCAGCAGACCACGGCATAACAGCCCGGAAATAACTCCTAGTTATACTGACTCCGGCCGTGAAAGCCTTCGCTCTTTCTAATATTTTATCCAACACATATAGTGAGTGAGTGACTGTCGGGTTTAAGGGCCCGTCGTCCAACACATATATGGCCTTCTGTAAATCATATTCAGTTTTTTTCTATTACACAAATTTCGCCTGCATATAGTAATACACTAAGTTTTGTGCTTCGATCTAATTATATTCCCTCTGATTAGAATGATTTTTCCATATTCTTATGGCATCGTCCATATATATGCTAAAAAGAGTCGGAGATAAACTGCACCCCTATCTTACACCTCAATCTACTAAAATGAGTTTACTAAAAATATTTTCTTTTGATACTATGTATAGAATTTTAATAGCATTCATTACAAGTTTTGGGAATCCCCTGTTCTTCATTAAATGTCATAGTTATTCTCGTTTTATCCCACCTATAGCCTTTTCAATGTCCATAAGCACTGCTTGGAAAGCCAATTATTTATTGTTTGATTCTTGGCCGTGATTCTTTAGTTTCGTTCAAAGCTCCAACTATCGCCATCCCATAAGTTTGTTGCCTATATTTCAAAACATTTGGAAATACCTCCAAAGGCGAAGTGCATGCACAAAAAGGTCCTGGTCAGCCTTTGAGGTGTAAGTCAAAGTTTACTGCCAATACACGTGCATAATCATACTTCTGCGCTCAAGTACCTTTCATATGCATTACTTTCTTTATATATATATAGGTTCTTAGACCAAAATATTTTGTTAAGTCCTTTTCTCTTGCAACATTATTAGGCATTATCGCATTTGGTGTCTAACATGAACATAAAATACATTATTTTATAATCTGTGTAACTCACACTTTGTTCCATATTTTAAAGCCTTAAGCTGTAAATTTGAAACATTTGTAGCAGCAACTTTTAAATGCATAAATCGGTACTTGGTGGCATATACGTACATGTTTTTACTCTTAGAACTTCATAAAACTTGGACAAGTGGAGTCCTAGTTGTTGACTGGTTTACGATTGAATATTGCGTGGAAATCTCCTATTGTGACCTACCACTTGCTTCCAAAACCTCATCTAGTACAAACTAATATTTCTGTTGGATAAAGCATTGTGTTAAAAACGCATCTGTTATAGCATTTCTTTTGTAAGTGAGGTAATTACTGTGAAGCATTTAGGTGGAAAATTACAAGTTGTCGAAAGAGCATCTTTGCAGTCTTATACACAGTCTTAAACGCACACACGTACAGAAGCTATCAAATTGCTTTCAACTAACATTGAAGCAGAGAGAAACATCTGCACCGTTCATCCGGATCTCTTGCAACGGGCGAATTTAATTATGACAAAGCGTGGAAAGCGAAAAGGGATGGGGTTGGTGTATACAGCGCTCTTTTAGAAGCAATCGACTATTCTCGATAGGGAGCTCTCTCTTGAAGCTCTAAGCTAGGGCAGAAACCTATTAGTCTTGGTGTTAAACCTTTTCTCGCCTGCCTGGCATGGCCACAGTTTGTATTAGTGATGCAAAAGTGCTGTTGATGTCTACTTTAGTAGCAAAGTAACCTCTTTAATCATACGAAAAGAAAACCCTATCCATGTTTCTTCAGCATGGATACTTCCCCAAAACAATGTTTATACAGGATTCAGAAGACAATTAACTGTTTAGACAGGATTAACATAGGGGAATGGGGAAGGGAGTAATAACGTCCTGCTTTTAGTGTTTTTACTTCAACAATGCTATGCTACATATTAAAGCAAATCTTTTATCACAGATTGAGTGTCCTCTGAAAACAGTATAGGAAAGGTAAACGATAGTTTTGTATCAAAAGTAAATATTATATTTTATTTTGTCATGAATAACTTCTTGTATGACTCCAACGTGTTCGTATTCTAATATTCAGGTTCTGAAATCCTAGTTGCCCCCCCCCCCCCGCCCCTCAGTCGAATAGATGCTTTACAAGCTCTTTAATGGACAATACCGGGAAGAACAGTGATTTTTCAATGATAAAAGCTATCGATACTCTTCGAGTGGCTTCCAATAGACACAAAGTTTCTCTGTGTACAATATTAGTACAAATTACCCCAAAGAGCACTAAATTAAAAAGTACAGATTTTTGTAAATCGTTGTTTTCTAATATAATATAAAATTAAATAATCGAAATTCCTCCATTTTGATTATTTCAGATTTATAAGCAATAAAGTAAATAAATATATAATACAAATACACAGGTAATTCTCCCGAAGAACTTATGTAAGAAAAGTCAAAACATGTGAACATTTAATTTAAGAAGTATTTTATAGTGCGACAATATTATTTTCAGGCTATAGTTGCTGGTTTTAAGACATGCAAATAAAATACTAACATAGCTTATAACTCGATTCTTCATTTGTTGTTTCCAATAGTTCAGGAAGTAAGATCGCTACGTTGATCTTTTATGGTCAGATTGTGGCAGATGATGGAATTAAGACTCTATACCTAATTGTTTATTTTAGTTTCACATATGTGTGCTTAGTATGTATTACACTTCCTTAACTCACTTCTAATTAATCAGTTAACTGTAGGTTCCACAACTCAGACGCTCCGACCATATGTTCCTAAGCTTGACTCTGCATTCTCTTCCGTTGATTTTGTACTAAAGCTGTCCACACATATATTTTTTTTTTATTTTTCTATTGGCTTCTCATTATCATAAGCTATTTAAAGTGTTGCTAACCTGTAAATGCTTCATTAAAAGTTTGCATGTCTCGAAACTCATTATAGTGAACTATGGACTTTATTGAGATTTTGTCAGAAATTTCCCCAGCCGTGGTTGTGCAAAGCCAGTGCCGTTTATTTTTCACATATGGTTATAGCTTTTACAACTCGTTAGAATAATTTTTGACAGAACTGGTAAAATATTATGTGTCCAAATTTGCACAAGAGTATCATTTAACAAGAGAATTTCTACATATTCTGTAACGTCTAACTTTCAAAATCGTTAATTACTTTTTCACAGATTGGAAAAGTATTGTATTTCTCACAGGGAACAAGAGTATCAACTGACAAGAGAATTTATTGAACATTTTGTAATATAGTTCAAACCGTGTGATCATAAAGTAATCTGTTTAAAGAAACATAACACAAAAACAGAGACATGTATATGTCGTCACTCAAAAGCATTTCAACCTCGATCCTTTTCCTAATTTTTGTCATTTTTTTATTATATTACATTTTATTACATTAAAGGATATGAATTCATTTAAACTATAAACTAGAATACTTTGATAAACATTTAAAATGTGTAAATAACGAATACCATCTTTAATACCCATACTTAAAATTACATATTGCTGTCACCGATGTATGGATAGGGGCTGGAAGGGTTATAGATGACCAACTTTAAACCAGGAATAGAAGTAGCCGAGTTTTGGCCAATCTTCACGCGTTTGTCTAAAACCAAATGATTTTCAATACAATAGGCTTATACACATCCGGCCATGAAAAAGAATGTGATAGATCCGTTACGAAATACACAGTCTCAGTTTGAGGCAGTACCTTGTATTGGTCGTTGCTCTCCTCCCAGATGGCTCCGGCTACCTCGTCGTCGTTTTATCCTGGGTTTGATGCCCGTCCTCGGCTAGTGTCACTATAGGCTCATTTATATAGCATGGGATCCTTTGGTAAAAGAAGTGATGAACTCAGATGGTGGGAAAAGCAGCGGAAACAGTTAGTGTGGTTTGATTCAGGAATAGCATTCCCGAATTTTATTGGATTTATTTTACATTTCTATTCACCTTGTCAAAACACTGTCCTTTGCTTTCCATTAATGGCACCGACCAACGCGGCTTAAAAAGAAACAATATCTCTGCACGGTTCTTCTTTCCGCCTCTAGCACTAGGCTCACTCCATTTTTTGCCTCGACACCTTTTATTGGTAGCGCGTGTGAGATTGTTGGAAGCTGTATGAAGACTGAAGATTGTATGATGACTACATGAATGCCGTATGACGACGGTATGTTTCCAGTTCTGCGATTTCATGTGCATTTAAGCGCACGGGGCTTTGCAATTTACTTAATTCTGATGGGTGTGCTTTCCAAAAGAGTATAAGCCCATTAAAATTTTGTATCCAATTCGCGGATTTTCATTTGGGCTTCTCTATCCCCTCCTTTAAACTGCCATCTTGGATCAGAGAATTGCCCGGTTTTTATCCACTGAGATATTCCGTCCCACTCTTTCTGTTATGGCACGTTTTCGTACAATGCAACAAAAGAGAAATATCCTTGTAGATATAATAATAGATGCGCTTGCAGAAAGACTTTCTAACTGGCTTGTTTTCCTAAAATGTGCAAGATTCTAGCTTTTAAAACCCAGGTCCCTGACAGTATTTTAACATGAACGCTTTACATCTTATACTTGCCAGGCTTGCAAATACAATTAAAATTACAACTGCAATTACACAGATACATAGAAAATAACAGTTACGTCTTACTCAATTATACATAATCATATTCCCTATGTTTCTTACTTAATAAAAATAATTATAATTGGAGGCTTTCCGGTCTAAACGTACCGTCTCAACTCCCAATTAAACATTCCCAGTGTACTATCTCTCCCAGTAGACCACGAGAAAGGCTTGTATCCAAAGTGTTCAATAGGTATTTGAAACTACAGTTTCGCTTACTTTGTAGTACATTTTACAGTGGAGTGTATAACATAACAAATCAATAAATAAATGTAAGCAAAGCATTGTGATGTAAGACAAAGATGAACCTTCAAGCTTACGCAAGGTCAAAAGTTTACAATATATTTTAAAAAAACTTTGACGCTAAGTAAGAGCTTTTCGTTGTTATCCCACAATATTCATAGCAGCAGATAAATCAGCTTTAAGCTTCAAGCTATTACAGAAGACAAACTTCAATTTCTGATAAAAACGAACATACGTAACGGGGTTTTGGTATAATTAACAATAATAATGATAATAATAATGATGACGACAGCGACAATAACAACGACAACGACAACGACAATAACAATAACAACAAGAATAATAACAAGCATAACAATAACAATAATTACAATAAGAATAATAATCATAATTACAATGACAATGATAACGGTTATAACCATAATGGTTATAACGATAGCGGTTATAACGATAACGGGTTTAACGTTTTTGACGAATACAGTTATGACGCCTGTATATATAGTGGTTATAACGATAAGTCAGAACGATAACGGTTATACCGGTTATAACCATAACGGTTATAACTACAACGGTAATAACAATAACTGTTATAACAACTGTAACGATAACTGTTATAATGGTTGTAACGATAGCGGCTACAACGGTAATGTTTATAACGATATCCCTTATAACGGTTATAATGTTTATAATGATATCGGTTATAGCGGTTATAGCGATAACGATTATAACGGTTGTAACAGTATTTGTTTATACGGTTATAGCAATAACGGTTATATCGGTTATAGCGATAACGGTTTAACGGTTATAACTGTTAAAACAATAACGGTTATAGCTGTTATAACAATAACGGTTATAAATGATATAACGATAACCGTTGTAACTGTTATAACGATAACGGTTACAGCGGTTTTAACGGTAACGGTTATAACGTTTATAATCGTTGTAACAGTAACGGTTATAGCGACAACCACTATAACGTTTATAAGGATAATGGTTATAACGATAACGGCTATAACGATAACAGGTTATAACAATGACTATAACAGTCACAGTAATCATAGTAACAATAGTAATAACAATAATAACACGATGGAACTACAATGCCGGTGCGTCATGTATGAAACGATGGACAAACAGGAATTTAGCATGAATGTGATAAAATCCTTGCGACTAAGTTGAGTTTGAGTTAAGTTAAATCGCGCGAATGCGGGCACTCTTAGAATAGGTTGGTGGATCTTAAGATGATGTTAACTTCTAGAGGAACGCATTCTTTTTTTGCGAAGAAAAGTTAATGGACGCCAATTTATATGCACTGAGTTCAAGTGACTGCAAAAGTAATATAAAAATGCCTATGTTTTCACCTGAACTCCGTGAGGTAATATCAAACTTTGTCGCGGCATGATGAATACTGGGCTTTTTAGGACAATATCGTGCCGCGTATCGCTCCATTGTGAATTGGACATTGCGCTTTGAAGTATCAACAGTGTGCGCATATGGATGTATTGGAGAATCGTTCCTTCCCTGTGCTGCGGCCGTTTTTCTGGTGTATCTTGGTTGGTACACAGAGGACAAACAGTAAAAGACATCGAATTTTATATTGTCTGTAGGGACATCTATAAGGCGTGTCTTCTGATATGAGTCTCCACCAGTTTGAAAGGGGACAACGTTATCCTTCCAGTTGAAGTAGGTGACTACGCCAATTACTAAATAGCCAGTGAGTTGACAAAACCAGCATAGGTATGCTCTGTTGGTTCGGTACTGAACACAAGCCGGGAGAAGCGCCTCGAACACAGAATCAGTCAATAACATACAATCATGACGTAAGAAGGTACCCCGCAGACACTACAGAATGCTGTCCGCTGGAAGACCGCGCTGATTTCTTTGTGTTGTCTGTACCTGCCTTCTTGAGGAGGATTGGTGCGCCGATTGGTAGCAGCAGACAGGAAACGGTAACTTTGGTAAATTGGTGGACTCGAGATGAGAGAGGCGAGGATGTCTTGTCTAAGAGAGTATGGATTGGTCCGGAGTTACTTTTTCCTTCGCGCAATAGAACGGGACTCAACATCTTGGGTGAGAACGTATAAGCAAGTTTATATTCTTGATCCTGGTGAATAATTTTGTTGACTGATCTCAGTAATGCCAAGTAATCTAAGGGTTTGTGAATATGTATAGGGCACCTACGATAATTCTGTTTTGGACTGGTTTCAAATTGGTGCATGTATAGACGTGTTGTCCACGAAAGTGTGTTCTCATTTAACTTTTGAAACTTTTGTTTTGTTTATGGTGTATTTGGCCAGGGGATGTGGTGGGCACACAGTTTTTTTGTTTTACCTGTTTGTCATTATAGATAATGCCAGTTTAGGGAAACATATGAAGATGTTAGGTTTTACTCTGCGAGACCCGAAAAACGCACATTGGACGTAGTGAGAAAGCTCAAAGTTGTAAACCATGTGCTAGTACTTGAACTATTTGTGAAAGGTGTCTCACAGGTAATTCAGTCCTATATGATAAAGGCCGATAGGGGCAGTAATATTTTGGAGTTCATTTGTCAGTTAAATGTCTGTTATGTTTTCAAGCCGTGATGGAAGCGACTTAGCTAGCTGCAGTTCATGGCACGCATTTCGTGTTTAACTAAGCGGCTGAAGGTGAATTAAGCTCTTCGGAATTTGTCATATCACCTACTGAATTAACCTGAGCTCCCTGCCTCCTGGGAGTTAGTGCAAAACTAGTTTGATTACACTTGATATTTGTCTAATGATTCTAGGTTTCGCAAGTAAGTCAAACTTAATCTTCATTTGCTTTTGAACTCGGTGTTTCTTAACTTTACTCTAAAATCCTAGGAATCTAAAAGGTATAATTACATACTCAGAAGGAAAGTAAAACCAATTTAGTGGTTACGTAAATTCATCATTTAACTTATTCAACCTTTAAGAGGTGGAATCAGGACTGAAAAATTCAATTCGTACTTCGAGCAGTAAGCTTGTTAGAATAAATAAATAATAATTACCATCTAAAGGTTACTTAAACCTGGGACATAAAGTACTTGCAATTTTAAGTCTCGCTTGGGGTATTTATCTCTGATGTGAGATTCCCTTGTGGTCTAACCGGGAAAAGTACGACTCAGCTGGGGAATTTAATGTCGTACTGGCAAGTTGGCCATGGTAGCTTAGTGATTAAAGCAGTCGCTCGATAAGCGGAAGGTCCGTGGTTCAAATCCCGGCGTATTGGAGTTCATTTAGACCTTACTTACAGTTCGTCATCTCCAACATTTGCTTACTTTTAGCGTTTTCATGGTGAAAATGTAATTTGGGTAGTCATAAACTCGTACTATCTAGGTGAACTTGGATCAAACGTAAATCTAAATGTGGTAACAGTACTAAAAATACTGCTTACTAAGTTAAAGCCAAGAACTGAGTTTTATTCGAGCTTAATGTGGATTTTGCGAGTTGGTTTCAATGGATATTGTGTATATTGTGTAATTTAATAGGACTAGCCGGTTCGAACTTAAAAAATGTGCTAGCTTAAAGGAATGTAATTCTTATTTTTTCAAAAAAATATCATTAATTAATGCTGCATGTAATACGAATAAAGACGAGACTTATTTCGGGTGCTGATTTACGTAATCGTTGAAATAGCTCACCTAGCTATTACTGGATTTGCCTGTACTTATAGCAATTTAGCTGAGCCAAAACGAAAATACATACGTAGTAGTGGTACTGGTAGTAGCACAAAAGACTTTGATATTAGATATTTCCTTAAAGCCAAGAGAGAAGTCCACTAAAATCAATTAAAAGCTGATTTATGAAGTACATGAAATTAGTTCGGAGTAACTTAATCAACATGTTTGGTATTTCTGTGAATATTTTGTGTAAGAGGTAGAGGTAGAGAACTTATGGAGGGGATTTCAAGCTGAGCATTTTGTTTAGGCTTTGTACGCCAGACCCCGGCAGGAAGGGATGAAGTGAGAGCTCTACAGGCGTGTTACGCGAGTAGCTTCGAGCCATCGTGAGGGTCTCTAACGTATACTGGAGGCTTCTCATCTCAACATCAGGGTTCGCGAAGCCACCGTTTAGGTGACTGCAACGCCACCAATCCGCCAAGAGCAGCAGTTATGGTTCACAAAGTCCCCACACAGCAGCGCCAAGCTCGCCTACCGCCAATACTTCCGACACTGAAAGACCAGATTGAAATGAAGTTGAAATGAAATGCAGGGACGGAGAGATTGGGGGATGTAATTACCGTTCCCTGCATTTGGCTGGTGATCCGGAAAAAACCGCGAAAAAACTCGTAGAGCAGGAAGATTGACCACGGCAATCAAACACACGACCTCCCAAATGCAAGCCTCGCACGCTATTGCGGAGCCAACTCGCTCGGCATGCTTTATGTTAACTGAGTTTGCTTTGTGTAAATTGCTAGAATATTGGCAGCCACATTCTTTTTTTTTTTTTTTTTTTTTTTTTTTTTCCTTTCGCGATGGTGGAAATAAACCAGGGAACCAAATAGTTTTAGATGCATTGAAATATTTAAATCGGAATGCGTCTTACGTTAATTTACTTATATTATCAGCTGTTGTTGAGGACAGGATAAACACGATTGCCAATCTTTTACGAAGAATGAAAAATGCTCAGTTTTGCGTATTTTTCGGGGGGGGGGGGGACAGGATGAGGGATGAAGCAAATTTGTCTGTTATTATATGTGTCATCATTACATATTTATTTATAATCATGCCATTTTATTACAAAATAACTCGCTGTAAATTTAAGTTCTATATAAAAAAATACTGAGCAAACAAAAGTATTCTAAAGCTTGTTTTCGTTAACCAGAAAAACATAAAGGGGTAAAGAAAGACAATCATGGAACTGATGTAAGTAAATGTTATAATAATCCATGGCAAAGGATGTAACATGGGGTTTCAAGAAATCATCCACCCCTAACTGCCCTTTACTTGAAACATTTTTGGAAAATTTTGATTTTCTCAAAAATGACAACGATTTTAATTAAAATGCCACATATTGTAAAATATGTTCGCGAGAAATAAATGAACTGTAAATGTTGAATTTTCTGTGAATATTTTCTGAAGTTCTCGTCATTCTTTATTAATTCTGTACAACTGATAAACTGTAAGAGATAGATTCCCTGTGCTTCTCTCCGGTCCACGAAACCGAATCCCAGGGTTGTGACATTAAACCAATTAGAAATAGCACAGCCAGGGGGTGTGACATTCGTTCCACTGGGGTTAAATTCTTTCCTTACTCCTCCCCTTACAGTACTCACCTTGGTCACGACCTTTGTTTATAGGTCATTGCTTCTGTGTCGGACTTAAAGACAAACCAATAGGGGATTGGCACACCCAGAACTGGTGAGGGGCACAAAGGTAAAGACGTTCCAGCAACATTAATTAAAGAAACATACTAAAAGACACTAACAGCATTGGTACACTTCAGTGCAGCAGACTAGATCATACCATATCCCTGTCAGATAGTGATGCCCTTGTCATAGATCACTGATATCGGCCAATAAATTACGAATTTCATGTGTACCTACTTAAAAGAAAGACTTCAATTGCACTTCGGTCCACTTAAATCTCATCTTTTCTTGACTTATCATTGACCTACAGCGGCAGGAATAACGCACAGAAAATACTATGGCTATAAAATGCAGATGCGCTTTAAACTTCTCACTTGAATTCAATATGATGGTTCATTATGAAGCCATAAGCTTCCGGGCTTGGCTTAGTTAAGATAATGACGTAACATCCTTGCGGCCAAGCCACGAAGAAGACGAAGAGTAAGTATCTCTAAGAGGGCTTGATAGCTTGGGTTAACGCTAATGAAAACAGCAGTTGGGGTTGAAAATTCAGTCCAGTCTTTTCCTTGTTAGCACATGTTACACTAACTAACCATATATGGTCGACCTATGCCAAATCAACTAATTGCAAAGCAATGTGCAAATTCTGTAGGTATTTCTTATTTCCGTCGCTCTACCTCTGAGGTTCAATTTTAACCCTAGAAATACCAACGGCGGAAGCGGAGCCGGAGGGGAGGTGGTACTTTAAACCCAACTTCTGTAATTTTTAATTTTGCCTTTTAATTTTCAATTAAAGGTATACAGCTAATAGTTATTGTCAATTACTGTTTCTGTTACTGTATTACGTAATTGTTTCAAAGTTTTCATTGTTGGTCTTGTTGAGAAACAATGGAACGTCAAGGTGGTCATAAAGCACCCCCCACCATCGATATAATCTAATTCGTGTAAAAAATAAAAATAAATTTTTGAACGATGTCAAATATTACCTTTATATATTTAAGAGGTGGAATCAGTACTGAAAAATTCAATGCCATAGCCGGTATATGCTACCGCTCGATAAGTGGAAGATCCGTGGTTCAAATCCCGGCTATGGCATTGCATTTTTCAGTCCTGAGTCCACCTCTTAAGCATCGCCCACACACGGCTTATGTGTTTAAAAACACCATCAGTAAGCTTGTTGGCATAGATAAATAATAATTACCTTCATTAATATGAAAAGGTATAATATCTAATTTTAAAATAAATTTGTTATAAAATTGCTGACACATTTTGTTATCAGTGATGGTCATACGGTAACCCTGCTGTTGGTGGTGTAAGTTCTGTAATAAGGATAATATCTAATGTGATTCATGTAAAAAAGTAAAAACGGAATAGTTAAACAATGTTAAATATTACCTTTATAAATATGACAGGGCATAATACCCATTTTAAAATAAATTTGTTTTAAAAACTACTCATACTATCAACGTGGGGGGTATTTTATAACCATCACAGATAACAAAAAGTCTGAGCAAGTTTTTTTAATAAGGGTTGGCATTGCTGGGGTTAATGTTCAGGCAAGAAGCTAGTAAATGCATAAGACATTAGCGCTTTAGAACATAAATTTGACATTTTTGTGCGGATAAAGTATACTAATGTAAATACCGATTTTTTAAACATTTTTTCATACTAACATGTGAGCCTCACATTCTGCAGATTTCGGATGCGATTTCCGTTGACTAACTATTCTTACCTTAGATTTTTCGTGGTCTGTCTTGGTCGGTAAACGAATGCTTAGGTAGGCGTGCGTCAAGGGTTCGTAGCATGAAGCCGTACCTGACAGCTGGCGAGGATGCTTGCTTAAAGGAAAGATTATTCCCTGTGAACGCTCTAGGTTTACTTGGTTGTCCTCTATTGAACGGCTACAATAGTGGGACCGATCTTGGACTTCCACACGTCTCTGTGGCCTGTGCGCCTGCGACTTATGATCTCGTGTTATT